>JAWMAG010000031.1:5317500-5457500 GCA_037013455.1 Ceratitis rosa | reverse complement strand
GCTAATCCGTTGCATTGGTCCATTTGTTGTTGGATTGCTAATCGCGTTATTGCTACCAGCAGCGACGCCGCCGTTATTATTTAGCAGCTGTTGCTGTTGCTGTGAGAGTATGCGTGTTGCTTGATGTGTGTTGTTGTTATTGCTGGTATTTCCGCCATTGTTAGTATTGCACGTAACACCTCTGCTGTTCTGCGTCGCCGTCGCCGCCGTTGATGTGGACACGCCCGTCAGATCACTAAAATCCAGTTGTTTGCTCTGCGAGAGGCTCTGGTTGTAAGCTGTGCTAAAGTCGTCAAAGTCCAATTGAGCAAAACTATTTTGTTGTTGCTGTTGACGCTGCTGCTGTTGTTGCTGAAAGTGTTGTTGCAATTGTTGTTGCTGTTCGGGAGAGGAATTACTGTCGCCCAACGTGAATTGCTCAAAGTGGTTGTGGAACGAGGAGTTCAGACTATTGAATCCAGCCGCATCTAGTGCACCAGCTCCCATTGCAGGCGAGTAACGATCGAAAGCTTGCATATTCTTTTCATTATAGTTTTGTATGCTCTGCCCGATCATGCCGGCCTGCGGATGTCGTATTGGACTGGCAGGCGCGCTAATGTGTACCACGTCGTTACCCGAAGCAGACGTGAGTAAACCGGGTGAGGAACCCGGGCTGGGTGGATTCAAGGGTTGTCGGTACTCAGTGAGATTACCAGTCGAGCTGGCGGCGCCCAATGTAGGCAGGTTGGTGAATGTGCCAGTTTGGGCGGTATTTGTTGTATTGGGGCCGTTGCCAGTGGGCGATTGTACGGCGAGATTTGTAAAGGATAAATGCGGCGATGTTTGTGCTGCTGTCGGTGTATTGGCGGCTGAAGTAGGCGAGTGTTGCTGCTGCTGATACGCCGAGGGGGGACCGCCTACTGTGCCATTGCCCGCGCCACCAGCCGGACTGAAGGGGCTCGGTGACTGATCACGCTCGCGTCCATTGTTGTGCGGTGAGAGTATTGGTGAGAGTGTTTGCTGTTGCTGCTGCTGTTGTTGTTGGTGCAACATTGGTTGTTGTGCGGGCGAGTAATGCAACGTGGTGAGGTCCGGCAGGGAGCCGGTATTGGCGAGCGCCAACGTTTGCTCTTGCAGCGATTTGAACAGATTGTTGCCTGGCATGTTGCAGTTGTTGTTGAATTTGGCATTAAAGTGTTGCTGTTGTTGTTGACCAACGCTATTCGCTGGCTGTTGCGCATGATGTTGTTGCTGGACATGTTGCTGTTGTTGTGTTTGTTGCTGATGCATATGATGTTGCTGCTGAAACTGTTGCTGCAGCTGCTGATGTTGTTGTTGTAAGTGCAGATGTTGCTGACTGTGGTGAAGGTGCTGCTGCTGTTGTTGTTGCTGATGTTGCAACATCTGACCCTTCCGTCTTTGTGCTTGTGGACTTAAACTGCGACCAATATTTGGCGAATGAGATCGTTGGTTATGATGTTGATAGTTCGCGTGCAGCGCATTCATATCACCCGGTAGGCCACCCAAAGTCGTCATGCCAATGGCCGGTCCGAAACCACCTTCCGCTGCCACGGCCATATTGAGCGTCTGATGTAGCGCCGAATCGGAATTGGAGCGACGCCAATTGCTATCCATTGGTGGACTGAGATAGGCGTTATTGCTCATACCTGCATTCATACCACCACCAACGGCAACGCTACTGCCGTATGGTGAACGATCTTGCTTACGTTCTGATGGTCGTCTCATGGGTCCAACGCCAACGCTGCGGCCGCGTGACTCACGTGAATTGTTGTTATGTGTGCCGTCTGGCGAGGCGCCACCGCTGCCACTACCGCTAGCATTTGTGACTCCATCCACGACTGTGCTACCTCCTCCCCCGCCGCCTCCGCCACCGCCACCACCACCATTACCACCTCCACCCACGCCAGCACCACTTATGAGACTGGCGTTTGTGGCATGATTGCTGCCGATGTCAGTATTTACCAAACAGCATTCAAGTATCTTCTGATTCGCTTGAGTCTCATCCATTTTAGTTGCGTAAACCTCTTTCATAATTCGCTCGAACTCAGCGGTGCCCTCCTGCTGGCGCTGCTTCTGCAAAGCGATTTTCTCACTAAATTTTCGAGGATTCGCCATCTCTGCTGCTCACTGCTGACTCGTGGTCGAAGTCAAAGTCGTCGCGGTCGCTGTCGATGTGTTCTGTGCCGGTGCTGGCTTGTCGAATATCAGCTGCTGTGCTAATGTATTTTGATTGTTTTCGAATAGAAGCGTGCGCCTGTCGTGTGCCGTACGTATGCCTTCCTCTACTGGATTGTGTCTGCTTGTCTGCGCTGTTGTGCTGCTTGCGAAAACGTCAATATCAGGCGCGTGGTGGAAGCCGGCATTATATTAGTCAACGGCGTTGTTTTGTATTTATTTCCGTTTTCGGTTTCGTACATTCGTTTTTTTGTGTTTTATGTTTTTTTTTTTTTGTTTTTTTAGGTGACACAGCAATCGAACAATGACCGACCGACGAAACGTAAGCACATCCGCACCGAACGGCAACAACCGACGCATTGATAACACAGAGACGAGCGACGAACAAACGCGTTGAGCATACGTAAACACCACCAGGCGAGTTGGCGAATGGGCGCAAAAATGCGGCGAATCGGCGAATATCGATGTTTGTGTAATTGTTGCATCGATGGGAGTTTCGTGTGCGGGCGTCGGGTAAACGTACAAGACGCGGCGGCAACGAGTGCGGCGCAATTTTTTCCCATTTATCCGAAATTAATATGATTATTGTTTTTATTATTATATTCGAATTGCCACCATTGTTGTTGTTGTTATTGTTGTTGTTGTGGTCGTTTTGATTTGCATTTCCATTGTTTAATAAAATATTTCATATATATTCGTCGATATTGTTACGAAGCGTGTTGGCAACAAAAGATATGAAAAGAGAGAAGAAAAAAGAAAAGAAAATTCATTTATTAGACAACAAGAATATGCAAGTAAACAACAAATAAAACGAAAAACGGTGTGTTGCGTGTTTGCGGAGCGCAGAATGTGTGAAATGAGTAATGAAGTAAATGCAGGTAAAAACAAAAACAAAAAAAAAATGATTGCGCAGAGCCTTAATGATCTGCCGTCGAATATGGTGGCGAGTGCGCGTGTAAAGAATTTTAATATTTTTTATAGACTATAGTAATTATAATAAAGCTTTTGTGTTCCTCTGCCATTAATGAGCTATCAAGTGTTGGTAGGCGGAGGAGGCGGCCTTCAACCATCATCTCCACTTGGTATTTTAACTGTGACTATTTTTAGTTGGGTGGTCACAAGAGCCGAGTGCTGAGCAGTGCGTATTGCCATACGGAAGACCACGGTTCGATTCCTTGACCAACCAACATTTAAGCCTTAGAAAATTGATTTTTATGTATATTAATTTTTCTAATTGCGATCACCCCTCGGCAGGGAATATCAACCCCTCCCGGTCTATTAATGACAAGAAATAAAAGCTCTTCATAAAAATCCTTCGTCCATTTTTTGGAAAAATATTATCATTATAAATTATAGGGAGAGCTCGGCCGAAAATCGCTTCAGCGGTTACAATTATATATACATATATATATAATGTATTTATTTTTTCCCCTAATTTTTAAAAATGCATCTGATTATTTTAAGCCAAAGAAGGCAAAGAAGTTATTCGTATTTTAATTTAATGACTTTTATATGTAAAATATTTATTTGGCTAATGCTACTCATATATACACATACAAACATACATGAATATGTCGTAGTAGTTTTTTTTTATTATGAATCTGCACTCAATATAAGTAGCAATATCTTATAACTAAATTAAGACAAAATAGTCCAGTGGCAGAAATGAGATGCTGTCATAATATTGGTCTTTAAAAGACTGCTTGGCTTTTTTTCAGTCGGGTTTTCTTCGACTATAAAGAAAAGGTGGATGATGAAACTCAGTAACGATGGGGACGAAAGCAGTCATAGTACACGAAATGCTGTCCCAAGTTAGACTTTACAAAGGACAAGAAAGAACGGTGGGTTTGATAGAAGCAGGAAATGGAGAACAACCGCGCTCAGATTGGTAGCATTTCCTCTCTACTGATCCGAATTTCACAATTCGATAGAGAAGTGAAATGCGGCAAAAAATAACAATCGACAGCCAATCAAAGACGTGCAATCTCCCAATAAAACCTAAAACATAACACCTAGCGATTGGTGCAATGAGGAATAAACATTAGCTATACAGAGCTCTGGGTATGTTTGAAGAGATTTTCACCAACTGTTTTGGTCAGTCTAAACCTATGACTATTTGTAAAAGGAGGAAATCAACTCGATGTTAGAAAAGCGATTTCAATCTACACTGTATTGTACAAAGTAAACTACAGCAAGCATTTTCCAAACGGAAGTACAAAGTATGAAGGGCTCTTTACAAGTGATAAATGCAAGTGTTGTCAGCAAGACAGGAAGAAGTCTGCGAATTATAGGGAAATAAGAAAACAATCAACCATTTACTCTGTGAGGGACCAGCTCTCTCACAAATTGGTCATAGAATATTGGTAATGTATCAAGTACAACAATAAAAAGTACAACAAACTAGAGCTCCAAATACCCGGGTATCGAACACTGTGAGCAGCTCGATACTCGACACTCGTTCGTTGCTCAACTGCTCAAATGATAATTTGAAATTTTTCAAATTTCAATTTTGTTTGTCAAAATTTCTTCAGTATTCCAATGAGTTTCACACTTTAGCCAAAAGTGATTTGCACGGTTTAAAAGTGGCAATTTCGACTTAGACGACGGAGAACGACCCGGACAGCCAAAAAAATTTCAAGACGAAGAATTGGAGACATGGCTCGACGCAGATTCATGCCAGACGCAAGAAGAATTTGCAAAAGTATTAGGAGTTGATCAAACAACCATTTCCAGACGATTAAAATCATTAGGATTCATCCAGAAGCTTAGAAATTGGATGCCTTATGAATTAAAGCCAAGAGACGTCGATCGTCGATTCTGCATGTCGGAAATGTTGCTTCAACGCCACCAAAAGAAGTAATTTTTGCATCGGATTGTCACTGTTGATAAAAAATGGATTCATTATGATAACCCAAAGGGCAAGAAATCGTATGTGAAGCCCGGCCAACCATCGACATCCATGGCAAAGTCGAATATCCATGGTGCCAAGGTTATGCTGTGCATTTGGTGGGACCACAAGGATGTGCTCTATTATGAGCTATTGAAATCGGGTCTGGCGATCAATGTGGACCTCTACCGAAAACAATTGATTCGCGGAAAAACGACCAGAATATGCGACCAGACACGAATCAATAATTTTTCATCATGACAATACTCGGCCACATGTTGCAAGGCCAGTTAAAAGCTATTTGGAAAACTGTGGGTGGGAAGTTCTACCTCACCCGCCTTATAGCCCAGACATAGCATCTTCCGATTACTACTTGTTCAGATCAATGCAGAATGCCCTCACCGGAGTACGCTTCACTTCAGAACATGGTATCAGAAATTAGATGGATTCTTTCTTGACCTCCAAGCCGGAGAAGTTCTTTTGGGATGCCAGACAGATGGGAAAACATCGTAGCTTCCGATGGGCAATACTTTCAACATTAAATGTAGTATAACAATTTTTCACAATAAAGTCTTAATTTTGTAAAAAAACCGCACGAATTAATGCATACACCCAATAACTCGGTTAAAAAAAATTGGAAAATATTTTTAATTTCAAGTTTTCGAAAATATGCGTTAAGTAAACTCTAAATTACAAACAATTCAAAAAAAAAAAAATAAAAATTAAAAATAATTTCCTAATATTGTTTTTCGAAAGTGCGTATTAAATAAAAATTGAATTATAATCAATTTCTCAATATGAACGGAAGAACATTTTGCTTTTTTTCCTCTCCGTATGTCTGCATTTGTCTGCTTGGTATACGCACACATACCTATAACGAATAGAAGTATGCACAAAGGAATTACACACAAGAGGTTAGTCAACCCTGTGCAACTATATTTAGATTTGTGCACATCTTCAAAATTCTAAGTATGCTGCAGATACATACATACATATATACATGCAGACATACGTACGCACATACGTGAATTGAAAATAAGATAAACAAATACACAAATGCATACATATACATCTCAATATATCTTTTGAATGGAATTTTCGCCTGCACAGATTTGGCACACATTTACTATGTATGTATGTATGTATATATGCATGTATGTATTTAGCTCTGTTTGTATAAGTGGCGCAACTCCCACAAAGCTAATGCATTCACTTAAAGTAAACACACAAACCCACACATACACGCACATAAACACTTTGCTGCTGGGTAGCTGCTAGCTGGTGGCTGCCCTGGTGCTTTTTACCTCGGTGCCGCTTTGCCGCCTTCAAGTGAAGCGTTCAACTTAGTGGCAGCCGAGCGCATAAATGCCACAAATATTTCGCGTTGCTGGGAATTTTAGGCACCTCAAGTGTTGTCTTTCGAATATTTGTTGCTATTTACTCACCTCTTTACATACATATTTATGCATGCAATAGCACGCTTGTGTGTACGAGTATATGCATAATAGATCTGCTTAAGAATTTCGCTTGATTGGATTTTTGATTATATACATATATGATTATATATATGTACATATACATATTTTTTTTGTGCCATTTTTTTATATTTCTCGTTTGTTGTAGCCCAGACAAGTCGGCTGCTGTGTGTGTGTGTGAACAAAACAGTTGCTTGGCTGACTTTGTGTCTAGTGTGTGTATGTGTGTGTGTGTGTGTAGATTGTATTTTATTGGCTAAGGGATTTCCTAACATTGCCTCTTCACGGCTTTTATCATTGAAATTGATAAGAAGTTTGCAATTAAAAATATTTATTTTAAGGCACCACGCAGTTGTTGTTGGAGTAATGGAAACAATGTTGGTGAAATAGTTATAATTGACTTTATTATACTTATGAAAGTGAGTAAGTATGTAAGGCGTTTCACATAAAATTTGTGATAAGCGCACCAAATGAAGGTTCGGCCAGGTTAGGTTAGTTCTTTGCTCGCGAGATGAACAAATCTTTATAAAAAATTTGCAAATAAATAGGCGTAGACATTATCCAAAAATGGTTTCTGCTTTAAGTTCGCCTATATTTCAAAATTTCTTTTATCTCTCTGCTTACCTCTACCAAAAAATATTTCTGAATATATAAATTTAAACTTTTTAGTATGAAACAGGTGGTTATCATTGCGTACTGACATTCGGAAGGCTCGGGTTCATACCCCAGTGCCAGCAACATTCAAAAGTTATAGAAAATTAATTTAAATAAAAATTAAGTTAAATTTTCGAATTGCGGTCGCCCCTCAGCGGGGAACGTCCACCTCTCCGAGTGTATTTTGGTCATGAAATAAAAAGGCTCCTCGTAAAAAAACCATCAGCCGTTCGAAGGCGGCTTAGTATAAACTGTGGGTCCCTCCATTTGTTGGAAAAACATCAAGACGCAAAACCACAAATTGGAGGATGAGCTCGGCCGAAAATCGCCTCAGCGGTTACAAAGTGCCAATTTCACCATTTCACAAAAAAAAAAAAAAAATAGCGGACCTTTTAATTTTTTTTAAATTTTAATGTTTATAAATTTTTAAATTAAAAATAAATATTTTTGGTTGTAGTACCGACCATAGAGATACATTTTAGGAGTAAACTGCTGTTCAGTTCATGTTGATAAGTTCAATAGGTTCTAAATAAGAGTGTCACCCAGTTGAGAAAAGGTGGTTTCGAGAAAAAGGCGATTAAAGTACCGCCGTACCGTAGATTTACTGCCTGTCGCGCTCCACTCTCCTCTCTTCTATACTTACTTCTTGGTCTTGCGGGCCTAATTCTATATTATTTCTAAGAGCATTTTCTAGCAATTTATAAGAAAAAAATACTTTTTTTTTGTTTTAAGGCATTATTCAACAGAACTCAACCCAACATACTTTTAATTGGCACTACCTCAAATAGCTGACATACATATGTACAGAATTATATCTAACCGATATGTGAATCAATGATCGAATATTAAAGGAATTTATAGAGAAAACTTGATCTTACTTAATGGATCTCATAGCCAGAGCGAGTTCCAAAAATCTGCCAAAAATACCAGCACGCTGTCACAGACAGGTCTACCTCCCAAGTAGCATGTACATTAGTCGTTCTGTAATTTTCGCCTCAGCTGTAGCGTATTGTATTGGATCGTGGATTGCGTGCTTACGAAATTCAACTCGTGCGAGAATTGAAGCCGAAATACCTTCAAGCGCGTCGAGCGTTCGGTGAATGGTTAACGATTTTCACAAGAAAATTTTGTTCAGCTATGAAACTCACTTTTGGTTGAATGGGTATATTTAGTAAACAATATTTTCGCACTTGGAGTAATTATAATGTACAAGCCATCGTTGAGGCGTTGGTCGTAACATACATTCTCAAAAGGCACGGTTTGATGTACTCTATGAGTGGAGAGAATCATTGGTCCAAATTTCTTCAAAAATAAATCGGGCCACAATGTAACAGTCATTTTGATTTTTCATTGGGTTGGTTTTTCACGTGGTGGGTTCCAAACCCTACGCTCAACCGCATGGGCCAATAAAGAAGAAGAATGGAACAGTCAATGGGGAACACTTAAGAGCCAGGATTAATGGCTTTCTCATGCTTGAATTGGAGGATGTTGATTTGGTTCCAACGAGATGGCGCTACATCAAAAAAATCAATTTATAGAAGGAGACTTCCTCGTGGGCAGGTGGCAAGGTTTCAAAGATCGTGGAATTTACACCGATACGAATCTTTTTTAGAATCCTTATCTATACTATAAAGCTAAAATCGTGGTTATAACATTAAATTATATGCGTTTGACATCTTCTTGGAGACCGCATTTTTTTCGAATTCTAGCTCTACGAAAACTTTTTTCTGACATATTATTTTCAGTTATAAATTCTTTATTGATTTAACTTATAATTTATGTGTGTATAAGTGAATATCAGTGTATCTCTAATTAACTTAGCTGAAGTTCATAAAACATTAAAAGACCTTTACCCAGCCAGAGCCAACATTTTTTCCATTCTCTTCTCTAATTCGCTTCACTTTGAATGCTCTTCGTGAAATGCTCACTATTTTATAGGTGCTAATCTCCGACACTTTGTTGTTAAGTACTTTAATTTTCGCCTCAGATGTTTTGAAACATACACATGCATACGTGTATACAAACACACATAGAAGCACATGAATAGCTATATCAACAATCTCATGTACATTTGTATATTCTACTTATTATCTCTATTATGTCGACTCACTTCCATAAACCGTAACACAGATAAGGCAGATGAGTCAAATGAAACAATTAATTAAAGCAAATGCGTATATTTTTTGGAGGGAAATATATTATATATGTGCAAGCGTATTAACGTGTTTGTTAGATTATATGCAAAATGATTTCCTGACAATGTTTTCTACAATCGGATCTTATCATACGTTTATTGGTTGTATTCGCATTCATTTGCTTTGTGGGGAAGTTCTAAGTATGTATATTTATATACAAACACGTTTATGTGTGTATGTGTAAATACAATATATTATATATAAATAAATAAGAAATGTTCATATGCGCATAAACTTAGTTGAATGGAAGATGAGCCTGTTCAAATATAACATGATTTTACTGTGCCATCTCTTGCTGGGTATTTACATACACGTACATACTTATTTGTTATGCATTTGAGAGACCTCTCCTTCACTGACAAGCTGTCAAAATAAAAAGTATTTGGCTTAGTACCTGTCAAGTTTTTCCACCCTAAAATGACAGTCTCTTTGTTGGGAAGCAGTGGTCGAAATTATATTTTGAAAAATAAATTTTGCTTTGAAATTGAAAAAATTTATCGTTTTTAAATATAAATTTTCTGAAAGAAACGTGTGTTGTGGATTGTTTAAATTTCTTATCAGAGGGTTTTAAGAAGTTCTATGAACCAGTGTAAAAGAACTAGTTTGAAAAGTCGGGAGATATGGAAAATTTTGATCCAAGATATGGTATATCTCTCACAAAGGTTTTATATTAACAAGCCAAGTTGTTATTAGAGAGCTTTTTATTGCTGATGCCTCATAGCCTAAATCTGGTCACATATTTTCTATTTCAAAAAGAAACCACTCATGCTACTTTGCTCTGTGCGACCCTCATCAGTTGAATTGTAACAATTCTTTCATGAAGAGATGATTATATTCTGATTTTGAAAAATTTCGATCGATATTTTAATATTTTCAATGCAATGAAGGGCAACTGGTTGGATAATATAACATGTGAAGTAGTCAGCCCTTATACTGGGTATGATTGCAAGACTATATCCATTTCCTTCTTCTTCTCCCGGCATTGGCACCGCTTACGCGATTATAGCCGAATCAATATAAGAGCTCCATTCTTCTCTTCTTTTCGCTGCCTGGCGCCAGTTGGAAATGCCAAGTGAACCCAGCTCACTCTCCACTTGATCCTTCCAACGGAGTGGAGGTCTTCTTCTACCTCTGCTTCCACCAGCGGGTACTGCATCAAATACTTTCAAAGCTGGAGTGCATTCATCCATTCGGACGACATGGCCTAGCCAGCCAGTTCATTCGCTGAACTATGTCAATATCGTCGTATAGCTCGTACAGCTCATCGTTCCATCGTCTGCGGTATTCGCAGTTGCCAATGCGCAAAGGACCATAAATCATTCGCACAACTTTCCTCTCGAAAACTCCTGACACAGACTCATCAGATGTTGTCATCGTCCATGCTTCTGCACATATAGCAGGACGGGAATGATGAGCGACTTGTAGAGTTTGGTTTTCGTTCGCCGAGAGAAGACTTTACTTTTCAATTGCCTACTCAGTCCAAAGTAGCACCTGTTGGCAAGAGTGATTCTGCGCTGGATTTCAAGACTGACATTGTTGTTGGTATTAATGCTCGTTCCTAGATAGACGAAATTATCTACAACCTCGAAGTTATGACTGTCAACAGTGACATGGGAGCCAACTCGCCACCAAGTGATGACAGGAGATATTTCGTCTTGCTCACGTTCACTACCAGACCCATATCCTTCGCTTCCTTATCCAGTCTGGAGAGAGCAGAACTCACGGCGCGGTTATTAAGGCCAATAATGTCGATATCATCGGCGTACGCCAGCAGCTGTACACTCTTATAGAAGATTGTACCTTCTCTATTCAGCTCTGCAACTCGTATTGTTTTCTCCAGCATTATATTAAAAAAGTCACACGATAAGGAATCACCCTGTCTGAAACCTCGTTTGGTATCGAACGCCTCGGAGAGGTCCTTCCCGATCCTGACCGAGCTTTTAGTGTTGCTTAACGTCAGTTTACATAGCAGTTTAAGTTTTGCGGGGATACCAAATTCAGACATAGCGGCGTAGGGGCAGCTCCTATTCGTGCTGTCGAAGGCGGCTTTAAAATTGACGAAGAAGGGTGGGTGTTGATTCTCTTTTCACGTCTTTTCCCAGATTTGGCGCCTGGTGATGGCTAAGGCGTTTTTTGTTCACTTTGTTTAAAAACAGTTCATTCTTCCAACTGGTGGAGTCACTAGCAAGTTTGACGTCCATTAAAAAATCATTCTAAAAATAATTTAAAACTTTCTCTCACCTCCAAGAATGGTAGAATATTCTAACTACCAATCAAGGGGAGCAAAAATCAACAAAGAGCAAGAAGACGTTTGACGTCACTAAGCCAAGTTAATAGAGAAATTTTAGAACTCACATTTAGCAAATGCAGAAAGAAATTCAGTTTTCCATTGTAGCCAAACTTTGAACAGCAGTTCCAATGCGCAAAAAAAAAAGAAAAAGTATGAAAAAAAAAATTAAAATATGTTGAAAAAAAATGTGAAAAATAGTACAACGAAACAAAAAACAAAAACTGCATGCATTAAAAGTATGCATAAAGTATGTAAGTACATATACATACATACATATACTTTCACATGCATTTAGACCCCCTTGAGCTATCTTCACATACGTATGTATGTATGTATGTGCCCTCCTCTATTTGTTTTTGTTGCTCGCTCGCTTATTTGCTGCTGCTCATAATTTCGAATACTTTTGTCGTTTGTGTTGTCACTTTTGAATTCATTAAATTTTATTATTATATATTTGTTTTCTTTTTTCTTGTAGTTGTTCCTGCTTTTTATTGTTGTGTTAAAGAGTGCAGCCCAATAACAAAAATGTAATAATAATAATAACAATAACACAAGGAATATTATTATAAGCAGCTAATGACAGCCAGAATAAACAACAAATTAATATCAGTTGAAGTAAAACAACAGCAACAACAACTACAAAAACAATATCAGTGTCAAAGTAATTTCATTTAAATAAACATGAAATGGCGCGCGAAAACGATTCAACACTTTGTCAATATAAAACGTTATGTACGAGTGTAGCAAGCCTCAAGAGAGCGCGGGAGCCGAGCGACCGACTGGCCGACTGGCCGACCGACCGAGCGCAGAAAAGCAAAGCTGCTCTATACAGCACTAATAATATTGTTTAATATTATTATTTGTACACACAAACATATGTATACATATTGTACATGCAAATAAAAAACATACTTATGTATTTATGTACTTACATACATACATAGGTATATGCGTATAACGGCGGAGTTAAAACGCAACTGCTGGACGCCGCCGTCAGCAAGCCAATTTTAGTTTTCGCCCCAAGCGAGTTTTGCTAATTTTAGATGGGGTTGCTGCTTTTTTTCCTTGATAGATGAATTTTGCGTAAAAATAATAGCCGAACTTTTCAACGCGCGCCCTCACTCGCTCACTCGCCAACACGCTCGTGCCAAGGCGATAATGAGCTGGGGGGGGGGGGGGGGGGGGAGATGGCAAGGCGTGCAAGAGGTGGATCGTGTAAAAATAAGAAACCGTAAATGTTTGCTTTGGTTTTTGTTGTAATGTGTATTGTTGATTAAACAAAACATATTTTAGTGCATACATACAAACAAACGAACATACATATAGCGCACATTTTGTTTTATTTTGCTTATTTTTTAAATTTTTTAATTTTGTTTTTCTTTGTTTTTGTGCAATAGCTTTACAGCTGCGATGAATAATGCAATATACCCGGTTCGTTCTGGGATTTTACTCATAAGATTACGATACGTTTCCAAGCTGTAAAAATGTATGAAAAATCATTTAAAACAAATTTACTAGAAAATGGGATTTTTCATGAGTAATTTTCATTGACTCCGGAAGCGCAGGTTCTTAACCACAATCCCTTGCTGTTTATTTTTAATTTTTATATAGAATTGTAGTGAGTCTTTAAATTATTTTTGGATTGGAAGTTTCAGAGAAAATATTAAGAGGTCACATGGGTTTAATCGGGTGAAAAGGGTATATTTTAAACATTGTTTATGTACAAAACTCAAATTTGTTTCAAACCATACTTGCGTAAAGATAAAAAATTCCAATTTTTGGAAAAAATTTTCTCAATACCTTTTTTTTATTAGTTTTAAATGAAAATGATGAGGCAATCATTCGTTTAATTCCTCCAGAATTGTATGACGAAGGCCTGTGAAAACACAGTTCTGAGAAAACCACGTTTCAAGCTTAAAGTGCCAAGCCTCGCTTGCCTTTGTGTGAGTACCTTCTTGAGGCTGTATCTCCGACTTTTATTCGGCTCTCCTTGAAAATCCATTTAATAAAAAGAGATTTCTTAACAAGATTTTCCTAGATTGTGGAATTTGAAGAGTGTAAATTCCAACCCCACCCCAACCCAAAATATCAAATAGAAGGGAAATTAGGTCAGATTACACTGATCGGCTAAAGCGTCTTACATATGGTAGACCCATTTATAGTCGTCGTTTAGGACGCCTTAAGTGAAATTCAAGAGAGCCTTAAGTTTGAAGCCTCTTTTAGTCCTCCTCACTGCGAAGTTTCCAGATATCTAAGACGAGTATTAGCTACGGTCGGTAGTTTGTGGCTCGTCATTAGGTCCACAACTGTTCTGCAGTCTTTATGTGAACTTATAAGCAAGAAATGTGTATTTCCTTTGGAGCTATTGCACATGATTTTAGTGGGTTTGTCGCAAATGCGTTCCGTCTCACTCCAATCTCTTGTGACCAGGAACCCAGCGGCTTACCCTCAGCCCCGCTGTATACTGCTTTGCTGCCTCTAAGGATATTTTATGACGAAATACGTCTATTTTGTCCTTCATACCCCTGTTAATCTAGTAGTGCCCGAAGGTTCTAGCAGAGAGTTTTCCACTGTAAAGGGGACCACTGGCCTTTTCACCATATATTCTATGCTTAGCTCTAAATAATTTTGCCGTTCAGAATAACGCCCTGGTACTGGCTGATTATTGTTTGGTAGCTACACCTCGTTGAGCCACCGCGGGTTTCCAAGCGAGGATGTGGTACCTTCTAGGCAAGGGGAATTAAAAATCATACCAACTAGCGTTGTCTGTGATTAATAGGAAGGATGAAAGCAGTGTTCCGTGAGAGGAGATCCAAAGTAATTCCAGGCTTACATCTTTTTAGAGCAAATTTCCATTCTCGATTGGAAAGAGATGAGCTGAATTATGGTCATATGAGGAGCTAGAGAGGCAACGAGTCAAGTGGTTAGTAGTATAAGATACCACGTGAAGGGTAATTTGTTTTAATACTAGTCAGGCTTACATTCAGAATTGTAGAAAACGTTCAGAGACGGTTTAGAATAAACTGTAGGTTCCTCCATTTGTTGGGAGAGATATCAAGACGCACACCATAAATTGGATGTGGAGCTCGGCTGATCGTTTTCAGCGGTTACAAACTACCAGTTATTCTATATATAATTATATGTACACATTATGAAGATTCCTAACCTCTATCCCGCCAACGGATTCATCACAAGTACATACGAGTATATGTCGAAGATGGAGTTCAATATCAAATTCTATTACGCAACAATTGGAGACAGATGTGAGTCGCATTTAAGGGGAGATTAGTTTTAGCAATTAAAAAACACATTTTTCTACAACAAACTAACCAATCGGTCGTTTAACTCTTAACACAAAGTGCTGGTGTGTGGGTGAAAAAGCAAAAGTGGTGATAATTGAATTGTTGTTGTATTTATATGCTAATAAATATTAATAACTTTTGTAGGAATGGCTGTGAATGTACATATATAGCTAATGACTGAGTTACTCACATGGAAATTTTCAACTTCACTTCAGCACTTTTTGGACTTGTAGTGTTGTAGTTGGTTTTCTACTTGTTTTGTATTGTCGCTCGTGCTTCTTATAACAGCTGAGACAACTGTTGATACGTCGATTACTAGTATATAGTAATAAATATATATATATATATATTGTATATTTAAACTCGCTTGTTTGCGCTCTTTCTTTTCCGTTTTCAGTTTTCAAACAATCTTTTTTTCACAAATTGGCGCGCACGCTCTTTTTCTTGTGTATTTTTCAGCGCCAACGCTTTGCGACACGAATGCTGTTCGAAGACAAAGTCCGCTCAAAAGAAGAAAAAAAAAACCACAAATAACAAAATGCGATACGAATTGATATGAAGCGAAATACTAATAAAACAAAACAAAGCACAAAAGCAATAATGTATATTTATTAAATATTAGAATCAAATGTTAAGCGACAACACGACACGACGCCGCGTCTTTGATTGACGACGGAGGGCGCGCGACGAGCGCTGTTGAGTTGCGCGGCGCAGTAAAAGGCGCTGGAGCGGCTATTGAAACTGTTTTATTTTCTTTTTGGTGTTATTGGGGTGGCGGTGTTGATGGTGTTTGTATTGTTGGCTTTTTGCGTTTTTCGTTGCTTTGTATAAGCGCGCGCACAAGTAAGTGTGTGTGTGTGTATGAACGCGAGAGAGAGAGAGAGAGAGAGAGAGGTGTTCGTGTATATTTTAATGCGGTATTTGGCGTTTTTATGCGCGGCACGCGGTATGCGCGGTACGGTGTCTAGCGGCTGATAAAACAAGCGTGTGTTTTGCTGAATTTTATTTTATTTTTCAATTTTTTTCCTTAATTTTATTTTACACTTAAACTGCTGGTTCGATCACTTGCCTATTGATTAGAATTATTAATATTGCTATTGTTGCTTTTGTTACTATTTATGCTGCTGCTATTCACTATTAGATGATGAGCATAAAAACAATAAATATTTTTGCACTGTACGATGACGTTTGTTTGTGGGTATGTTTGTATGTAGTTGATTGAATTATTTATACGTGATTTTTTTGTTTTTGTTTTGCTTAAGTCTAAGTAAAACTGTTACATTTTCTATATTTTTGCTAACAACATTTCGTACACATTTAACCGCAAACACATTTTTTCTGACGAATTAACAAGCGCAGTGTGGTAAGTGCTGATGATGATAATATCCGTTGCTATTGTTGTTGTTTTTGATGTTGTCTGCTTTTTAATTTTGTTGTCAAACCTGCTTTATATAAATTTAAATAAAGTAAATTATTATCGATTTGTTTTAAGCACACATTCGTAAGTGAATTTCTGAAGAAGAATTCAACCCTTTTAACACTTTTAGATATTAATATGTACATATGTATATACATATATATTTATGTATGCATAAAAATACATGCGTGTGGGTATCTTTGAAGAGTTATTTTTGAGATAATTTGCATTTGAGAGAAGGTTACATTTTATTTCGAATATCTGTTGATTTGTTAATTTTTTATGATATCACCTTTTTACGAACTTTAAATGATTTTAGTGCAAATTTTTTATAAAAACCTTTATATCTTTAAATTTTTAAATAAAAAGTAACAATTTTTAACATTATTGAGAGAAAACTTAGCTCGTCGGCTAATAAATCGTGTCAGCAATTTTTTTGTAAATTCATTATTTTAATTTTTTTATATAACTAGCTTTTATTGTTTAAAACAATTTATTAAATTTAAATATCTCTTATATTGTATTTTTAATTTTCTTATCATTTAAACTTAAAATATTTTCATTTTTGCGTATTTAATTATTATATATTTTTCTTTAAGCATTATATGATATATATTACTTTCTTATCTCTCTTCTATACATATATTTTCCTTTAAACGTATTTTCTTTAATTTTTATTCATTTTTCCGCCACCAACTAGATTTGTGCTGTTGTTTTTTATATCATATTTTCACAACTTTTTTATATATTTCAGCTTTGGTCATAACCTTTCTTTAAGTTTTCATCTATATTTTTATTTTATTATTTTTTATTTATATATATTTATTTCTTTAACACAAAGTTAATTTACATTTTTGCCTTTTGCACTTAATTTTTGTATTACTTATTTTTTATTATTACTTCGCTCTTGTTTTTGCGCCCGTCTGTATTTCTTTGCTTCTAGTTTTCATTCTTTTGTCTCACTATATGCACTCTTTTGTTTACCAGATTACCTGTAACAGCAACAATTTTAATTTATTCCCTATTTTTTTTATTTGCGCTTTAGTTGTTGCTTTGCACCTGTCCGGAACACTACAATTACACTGAATTTTTTAATGCTTAAGCATGTGTGTGTGTGTACATGCACGTGAATATGAATATAGTTAAGCACTACTTCCTTCCTTCCACTCGTTTTTTTAAATTTTATTTTAAGCTAAAGCTATTCTCTATCACTTTGCCTCTATAACACTTTCGCATCGTTGCCGCAAAAAAAAAAGACAGTTCCTGTGACCTCCTTCTGCCACAGCGGCGAAGATGTCATCGACAAAGTTGACGGTGCTGTCGGCTCGCCACGCAATTAGAGACAAAACGATGCGTTTCTTCGTTCGTGCGCCGCGTTGCCTGATCGGCACGAAGACAGAAAAAGCACTGAAGTGGTGAAAGGAACACTGCACTTTTTGTTTTTACGCTAACAAACTTTCAGTCTGCGCAGCTGACGTAAACGCGTCAACGTAAATGCAATTGCTAGCGTCTACGTTGACGTCGCAAAGTCATTGGAATGCGTTCGTTGGCTCGTTGGCCGAAATGTCGCTGCTTATTGCGTTGCGCTGTGGTATTGCATCCATGTTTATATGTATGCTTATGTATATGAAAGAAGCAGCGGCGTATTGACAACAACAACAACAGCGTCTCGTACTAACAATAATAGATTATAATAACAAAAAAAAAAAGAGAAAAGAAAGCAAAAGCAGATGCAGGAAAACAAACACACAATGAAACAGTGCAGTGCGTTTGTTGTCGTAATTGTTGTTACTGTTCTTGCAATTGCGTTATTTATAAAAATAGCAGCATGCCGCGGCTACAGACCTACAGAGAGACACCTATGAAGCAAAACGTTGTCCAACCAGCCGACTCAACGACTCACTAAGCGACCGTCCAAACGCCTGATCAACCAAGTGCCGCTCGCCTGATTAAACAACGCGCCTACCAAGTCATCACGCGAGCATTTTGGCTAGGCGTCTGAGCAACAGTGCGTCTGAATTGCTAAACGGTTTGGTCGACCCCGTTTTTGCTCTTCACACACAAATACACACTACATATGTATGTATGTACGTGTATATGCACCATGCTATAGTTGTTGTTTTTGTTTTTCTTGTTGTCTACTTTCTTCGCCCCGACGCGCCGTGTTTTTCTTTTTTGGCCTGTGGTTACTGCTGCTGTTGGTTATGGCCTGTGCCAACAATATGTGCTTGATTTGGTTGCAGCTATGTACATATGTATATGCCAGCTAAATTGTTATTGTTCTTCAGTATGCATGTATGACTATATTGTTCTTGCATTCCTTACACGTACGAGTGAGCCGTATAAACGTATGCATATATTCAAATATATGTATATATACAAAGAGTATATACATATAATATATATATATATATACGTGTATATATACATATATATGTACGTATGTGTTTGTGTGTAGAAAAATGCACGTCTACATACATTCATATATATGTATGCATGCATACGGCACTTTTTCTCGTTGGCCGACGTTTTCTGCTTCTGGCACTGCGGATGTGCTTCTTCTATCGCCTATTCATCTACCTATTGCCCCAGTCGGTCGGTCGCACCCCTTCCCGCTTTCTCCCAACCTCTCTAGTCGCCCTGCAGCCTTTCATTTTGATAACTTTACGACCACTGCAGTTATTCACTTCTGCTACAGCTGCTACCGCTGCTGTTGACTTTGTTGTTGCTGTTTGCGAGCCCCCAAAACGCATTTACGAAAAAAGAATTTAGCAATATTTTGTTGCAATAAATACAGTAGCCAAGTTGGTCAACGTGCTTTTCGAACAAAAAATATTATTACTCGAAAAGTTAAGCAATGAGTTTCACTTGTGTTTTTGTACTAAATGAAATTTTAATATTTTTATATTTTTATGCTCTCACTTTGTTTCACTTCACTTCACTTCGTTCACTTGTTCTCTTGTTCTTCTTGTTCTACCTCTTCTTCTTCTTTCTACTGCCACTTATTTGGTCGACTTCGTTTTCACCGAATTACCTATATAAGCACTTCCAAATGCTCGCTGGCTAAGAACTCTAACTTTTTTTTCTATAAATCACGATTTGCACTTGCACATTCACCAATGAAATTCATTAGAATTTCTCAACTAATTGCTGTTGCGTTATTTTCCATCGTTTCATTTTTGCTTTTCACTTGCCACTTATGTCGTATTTACTTGATTTCTTATGTATTTTTGTGTGTCTTATGCTTTGGAATTCACAGAACACTTCGTTTTTCGATGGGGTACTAAACTAGCACTGCGTCAAAATGACAGCTCAATGCCGACGCCATTGCCGACATGTGGCACTACTTTAACGACCCTATATGCATTATCATTCACACAACGATTGCAGCTCCAATAGTTGTGGCGCTGTCAGTGGGGATTCCGTTATATACTTCCGTTCAGCCATTGAGTGCGTACTGAAGTTGGTTGCGAACGTCAATGTGGAGTGGTTGTTGACTTAGCTACGTTTGGTAGGTGAAATGCATTGCTTCGGTTGCGAGATTTGTTGGGCGATTAATAAAGGTAAATGGCCTAAAATAACTATTTTCAAATATTTTAAAATAGATTAACCATAAGATAACAGAATAAAGCAAAAAACTAAAAGTATTGTATAAAAACAAACAAAAAATTGTTTTTCTTCTAAAAATTAGTTTTAATGTTGGTATAAAATAATTTTAATCAAATAAAAAATTTTCAGAATTAAATATTTTTTAACTGATATATGAACGTTCGAAATGCAACTGTTTTTTAAAAGGGAACCGGATTATTTTTCAAAAAATGCTAAGAAAATGTTATCTCACTTAATATCTGGCAAATATTCCAATACTCATTTATTAATTCCTATATTAATGTAACATGATTAATGTAGCTTCTTTTGGCTTGGCTTTTTTTTATTAATTTTCTTTGCTAACGGTCTGTTGACGTTTTTTTTTTCAATCACAATGCTTGAATTCCGTTAACCCACAGAGGCTTGTATCGTTGCAAAGATAAATATACAATATGTACACCCGCCAAACAAGCTTAACATATTTTTTTTATGTATACATATTATTTTTACAATAATTTCCCACCCCTGGCTGTCTTTTATTAATTTGTCAAACTAATAGCAGCGTGAAAGGTTAATCGATATGCCATAAAGTAGAAGTATCAAAGTGGAAGCAGAATGGAAGTCATTATTATTGAAAATCATTAATATTCGAATATGGTAATAGTAAGTATGTTTTAAAGATGATCGAATTGACTTTTATTTTTATGAAAAATTATTAGTTATTTGCTTAGAAAATAATTGCAATTTCACAATTGGAATAAATAAATATATTTATCTATATTTTGCCCCTTAAAATTTCACTTCAATACTTATTTATATTATTTATAAACATTGTTTTTAATTTTTGAATTAAATTTCTGTAAATGAATTATATAAATTAATTATTTATTTATAATTTTTACAATTTCATTTTTTTTTAAAGACTATCACACACATTACTTTGTCATACGTTGAGTATACGTAACATTTTTCGAAAGGAGTAGACGGAATGTAAATGAGCACTCATACGCCGTGTCTGCTTAAAAAAATTTTGCATAAAATCCACTTTGCTCTGAAACTTCTTTAGTTAAATGATCACATACTATTTTGGTAAAAGTTTGAAAAAATAGTTAAAAATATGTACATATATTTTTATAATTTAACTTTTTAATAAAAATCTTGTTTTAAAATTCAAATTAAATAAGATCTCTTTCGATTAAAAGTAAAATAAATCACTTAGATGAGGGGAATAAATAATCAATTCGTTAAATTAGCGGCCTTGAAATATTTTGATAAATTATTGGTACATACATATACTCGTATCTACCTTATTTTAATTTGTGTCAGCAAATTGCCTAGAGACATTTTTTTTGCTATAAACGTGAGTATGTGAAAATATAAATTTGAAAAAAAATTTGGAAATGCAAAGCTCTCCGGAGATCGATCAAATGTTAGTCATAATTAATTAACTTCGATAAAATGATGTGGGGATTTCTTTTTATCTTTTTTACCTGCGTTTGTTGTAGAGGGTAGGCTGAATTAGTTTTGTTGGTAATTGTTCGTCGCCATAGACAGGAAAAGATGGTCATAACTTGATGCGGACTTAACAGCGGATGCATAAGAACCTCCCAGCTAAGCTCACGACGCTTCCACCGACTCACTATCGATGACTGTAGATAAGAGTTTGTCCGTAGGAGAGCAGCTCATTGGATGATCTCTTGCCAAACCCTGTCTCGGAGACTATTTGTGCCGACCCACTGCCGTTCGATCACAAACGCGGTCCATTAAGCTTTCTCCCACTAACTCATGTGACAGCCTTTTTTAATTGGTTCCAAACCGATTTTGTGCAATGTTTACCACCTGAGCAATCAAAACAGTGCTCGCATGACGGTCAGACTCGGCGATTTCCATTACTTTATCGACATTTTGGACTTTTAGTAAATCTTTCTAGTTGTGATTTAAATTTTGGTAAGAAAAAAGTTGCGAAAATTTTCGATTTCAGTTCATGAGTCGAGATTCTGACCGAGCCAAAATACATACTCCGTACTTAGACGTACTTCAGATGAGATTTTTGGCCTATCCGAAGGTAATTCTAACATGAAATAAAAAAAAAAATTCGGCAGAAAAAAACAGAATTTTTTGGAAGGAGAAGCTCGAAGGAAAATCGCTCCCACCGCCATAAAATGCCAATCATATACATAACACATAATTAAATTGACAAAGATCATATACAAGGAGGGGTTTAACAAAAGTTCCGCCAGTTGTGACTTTTGGTTTTTGTTAAATCTAAGAATCTAAGAATATCCTTTGCAATTACTTTATTAGACTTCCTTTCATATTTTAGAACGATCGGGTAAAATGGAGACGAGAAAACGCGGGATAGCTGGAATAGGTCAGACGATATTCCACCACCAATGCAAACAGAAATTCACCATCAGTCAATACAAATATTCAGCGAATGCCAAATTGCATATGAAACGATTTCACTGTCTTTAAAGACTATTTCTAAGTGTTTCCGAAGATTTCAGACCAGTCGTCCAGACCGTAGAGAACGAGCGCTGAGAAGGTCGACCAAAATATTCCACTGATGACGTCACAGAAGCTCTGGTGAAGTCCAAAATTGACGCGGACACACGATTGACACCATAAATGATTGCTAACGAATTGGGCTTGATTGCCATGGCTGTACAGTGAATATTAAGCAATCATCTGGGATACACGGAGATATCTGCTTGATGGGTATCAAGAATTTTAAATGAGTCTTTTGCTCAATTTTTTCTAAACAAATTCGAAAATGGTCAGTCTAGCAACTTAAGTAAAGTTGTTACTCGTGACGAATCTTGGTTCTATAAGTACAATCCAGAAACCAAACAGCAGTTCATGGTATGGAGCCCAACAGGAGGTAACCTACCTGTAAAGTCTAAGCAACAAAAATCAGCAGCAAAAGTAATTATGTCAGTTTACTTCACCCGATCTAAAATCGTAGCTGCTATTCCACTGGAAAAGGGTCAGACGGTAACTGCAAAATGGTACACCGAAGAGTGCTTACCAAAAGTTCTCAAAAATTTGTTGGAAAAGAAGAAGAAAGAGGATCGTGACAACTCCTCATCCCACACTGCTGAAATAACGAGTAATTTTATTGAGATCTCTGGGAGCGAAGAAAGACATCCGGCACCATATTCCCCGGGTATTGTACCTTGAGTTTTCTGGTTATTTCCAAAAATAAGAAAAATTTTAAAAGGAAATAATAGCAACGAGGAGATGATTAATGCGGTTAATGCTGAACAAAGCTAGATTTTGAAGACTGTTTTCAGAAGTGGATTTAAAGGCTTAAGAAATGCATTGAAATCAATGGCGATTACATACGTAGAGAAGATAAAAAGGACAAAAATTAATAATAAATACTAAAAGAATTTTTATTTATTTTTTCTGTATAAATTACTGAACTTCTGTTAAGCCACTCTTATATGTGTGTATGTATGTGTATACTAATTAAAAACATTCCACATTTGCTTCAAGATAGACAAGTGCTTGAGGATATTATTTATAAATAAAATATTAAACACAATTTACTATCTCCTCATAGATAAGTAGAATAATTTCAGCTAGAAATGGCTAGAAATTTTGGTAAACATTGGAATGAAAAAAAAAATTCTTATAAAAACAAAAATTTATTGATAATTATTTAATAATACTATCAAAATTTTTTTTCCCCATTTTAGACATTTACTGTCAATCATTTTGCCATGCAGTAACGTAACAAAATTGCGTTTATATTTTTGTATGCATACATACATACACATGTACATATGTATGTATCCACTCTGTTTTAGTTTCAGTCACAGCGAAGACTTTCTGACTAATTACTTATTACATTTTTCGCATCAGATATGTTTTTTCTTTTCTTTTATTTTCCTCTCTTCTTCTCTTTTGCTTATCACTTTCTTGTACAATACTCGCTGTCAGCATGTTGTTGTTGTTGCTGTAATTGCTTTGCACTTAAGAAGCATCCAATCATATCAATAATTTCATTTAATTATTATTATCACCGTTAGTTGTATGGCATTGATTTTTTCTATCTGTCACAGCGACATAATTTTGTTGTTCTTGTTATTGTTATAACAGTAAAACTTTTTTGTCTTTTATGCGCGCAAATTGGCCATTTAGTTGGTGATTTGAAGTTGGTATCACAAGTCGCGTGGACAAAGTGTAGAAGAAGGTGCTGAAAAGTAATTAAAGTGATTAAAAATATTCGTTAAATGGATGGAGATGGCTTTAATGCTAAACACAAATACTAAAGTGAAATAGCAAATTGACTTAATATATTGTGAAAAAAAAAAGAAAATTAAATAAATATTAAAAGGACTTGAGGTAAGCACATTTTTGTCGGAGATTTCTCTATCTATTACGTGGATGAAATGTCATATTAACTTTTATCTCAAGTATCTGGTAAGTACCAGCAGGAGAAGAAATAGATCCATCAAAATTTACACCGTTAAGATTAGAACGATGAGTTAAGTTAGTTTAGCCATATTCCAAGCCTGATACCAAGATGCACTGGTGCATTTAACCGCTCATTTGTGGGCCCCAGCAAGAATGGTCTACTTTATTGATCGATTTTTCAGATTTGATATACTTAATCAGTCTAGAAAGCATCTCAGAGCGTGAAATATGGAACAGGCATCAGTGATACATTAGAAAGCCTCCTATGTTGATATTAAATCTTTTCAAGAATACTTTTCAGCCATTTACTAGGTGCTTTGTAGTTCAGGGAGCTAGAATAAGTCTAAAAAATCCACATCAAGGCACTCTTAGCACTCTGGTTTGAACCCCCAACTGGTATGACAATGAACTTTCCCTAACTTACCTTACCTAAACCTAACGAAATTTTTGTTTTATTTTTATATTAAGTCTAAACACAAAGTGGTGTAAAGCCTTAAGCGGTTTTTGGTCTGATTTCCCCATCGTTTTTGGTTAGTGTCTCGAATTATTTTATGAAAAGCTCTGTTTTTATGTCAGTAGCACACATTTTCCGTATATATGAATATCGAAAAAAAAAAACGAATTAATAGTTTGTTCAACGACTGTTCCATGGAAAACGAGATTGTTTAAAAACGTGTTTTTTTAAATTATTTGCTTTATAATAGATTATAGAATGATTTTTATGTCTTCTAAAATGACAGACAAAAATATACCAGATTAAAAATGTATACTGAAACTAGCTGACCCCGCAGGCGTAGTCCTGCGTGAAATTATGTTTTCTGAAAAGTAGAGAAAGTTGAATTTTTGTTGTGTTGAAAATCATTTATTTACGATTTATTTACCTTTTTTTTCAATGTAACGCAGCTTGATAAAGAACTTGTTTTTGCTTTCTGTTCCGGTGCGTAAATGTACGAAAAAGATGGTTTTCCAACTCGTAAACACGCCACGTGTGTGAAAAATAGATTTACGCCACACATTTCCAGCGACTGTCCTTGTAACCTATTGACTATCGCATTGAAAATCTTTTACTAACCATCTTTTATATTATTTTGAAAAATTCAATTTTTCTTGCTGATCGATTTGAAAAAGCAAATTAAAAAACCAATGAAAATTGGAAAAAAAATTAAAAAAAAAAATAAAAATAAAAATTAAAAAAAAAATTGTATTGTAATAAGACATTTTTTGGAATTTTTCAATTTTTGGAATTTTTCTCAGGAAAAGTGTAAGGTTTTTTTTAAATTTATAAACCTTGCTAGATCCACAACAAACACCTCTAAAAATGTCTTCATGATTGGTCCAGCCGTTCTCGAGCCTATGCGTCACTAGCAAATAAAAATTAATGTACCTATATACGTGTATGTATATTAAGATAAAAGTCAACGAACCCAGAGTACAGTTAGCGGCTTGTAGTAATAATGGCCTCCCCATACCTAAAGAAGTTATAGAGAGCTCTAGGTACATGCACAGCGCAGAAACTGAGTCGGACTTTATGCTAGTCTGTTGGAGACTTGAGCTTAAAAAATTTGGCTGGGATTTGGAGCGCTCCGCTACTGATGTTCTTTTAAAAAGATTTCAAAATAAAATAATATAAAAGTAAATCTAAATAAATCATAAATTATTCACCTATATAATGATGATCTTAAAGGCGACGCTGCAGTCCTTTCCAATGAAAAACAGTCAGTTCCGCTTTCTCAAGCTGCAATTAAACCCTTCGTGACGCTCCGAGCTACTGACCATTAGGCTTATCTATCTAACCACTGGGATGAACTAAATCGAAAGCAATGATAGCCCCATGATTTCGAAACATAACATTGTCAAGAGCACACTTTTTCACATACTTTTTCGAGATGTTCCTATAACACGTTTATATTTAACCAACTTCTTAATGGATTAAGAGGTTATATACAGTTAATGGGCCAAAAAAGCAAAGTTTTAAGAATTTTTTTAAGAAGTCTTTAGAATTTATTGATTCAAAAAGTTCATTTACTTATTATGGTATTATACTAATCCTTATAACTAGTAAAAATATTTCCCTGGAAAAGAGCTACAGCAGATCTCCAGGAGGTCCTCTGAAAAAAGACGCCTTGTGGTGACCATTCTATCTCTGAACTGGATCATCTGGGATTAAAAAACCAAACAGATTTCATTAAAGTTATGTAAAATCTAGTGATTTATCACGAAGTAATAAGCAAAAAAAATTTTTTGTCAAAATGGCGCCTTCTCAAAGAAAAAAGTCGATTTTTCAGCGAAATTTCGATTTTAAATAGTTTATTAAAAAAAAGTATTTATCGGAAAAATAAACCTTTAGATTAATCACTGAAAAATATATTCAGGAAGCTTGTGTTAAAATTTTAGACAAATCGGTTCAGCCGTTTTCGAGTTATAGTGGCCACAGACTTTGACGCTCCGAAACGTCTTTACAAATGTGCGTGTAACTTCGAAAATATTTGCCAGATCGATTTGAAATTTCTTGGGTGTATTCTTAAATATATGTAGATACAGAAAATAAAATCGATTTTTTGAAAGTCATAACTGTATATAACCCCTTATCGACAGCCCATCACAATTTTGAAGCTTACCAAAAGCGAGTTAAACGCATTTATTACTGCCTGACTGCCTGACTGCAAATAAAGTCATAATTATCCTTTAAACTGGTTCCAAGATAGTAGATATCTTTACCTGACGAATACTGAAATAGTTCGGTACCCTAAGAGAGAGTTTCATGCGAGAGTTTTGTGAGAAGATACCGCCACTGTGGTGTGGTAGTCATTAGTTCATTTATCTCTGCTTGCGATTCGTATATTAAAGTTGTGTCTTTTAATTGAATCTCAGGGGTCTTTTGAACACCGTTCGAAATCGGTGGGTTTATAGTTCGAATTTTATACATTTCCGCGGTTTTTGTACCTAGATGGTGTTCTTTTGCGGGGATTTTGATATCACACATACGCTACCTACAAGTGGAGCCACTGAAATTCCGTAACTAGTGCAGAAAAACCATCATAAAAGCAATAGGGAGAAACCATATCTGTAGCAACTCACCACGAGAAATAAATAGTGGGTTAAATAAGAGAAAATAAAACAATAAAAATTATGGTGCAACAATTTCAAAGCTTCAAATGACTACAAACAAGGTGATGCTAAATGTATGGTGGCACTGGCAGGGAATTGTGCATTATGAGCTGCCACAATCTGGCGAAATGGTTAGTTCTGAGCTCTATTAAAAATAATTGATATGCTTTAAAAAAGCTCCAGAGCTGATCAATAGAAAGGGTCTTTAGTTTTCTCAGACACATAACAAACGTATTTGATGAAAAAAAGTATTGACGGAGCTTTCCTGAGATGTTTGGCTGCACCCATCATACAGCTCTCCTCTTACATCACCCAAAACACAATTTGTTTCGGTCTCTACAAAACTCTCTTGAAGGTAAAAAATTGGCCAAACGAAGAAATGCTGAAAATAGTTCCTCGCTTATAATCCACAGAAGTTACACCAATGGAATTAGGAAGCCAACCGAAACATAATAATGAATAATAAAGTTCCATAAACGTTTTTTAAAAATTAATTTTCCGTAAAGAAAATGTTTTTCAAAAATATTCCAAAAAATCGCTTTTATTTTTAATTAAAAGAAAATCGAGAAATTATTAAATTTTCAGTAACCTTATTGCTCCTTTTCTCCCAGCTGCCGTTAGCACTTGTATCTGCAATAACTCCCCATTTGCCATTTAAACCTATAAATATGTATGCTCATTTCTATTCCTGACTGTCCTTCACAGCTTCCAGATTCTGTTGTACTATACCTACATATATTCATACTTACTTACATAAAAGCATTGCAACTTGACATGCATGGAATTTGCTATGTAATGCATGTGAATTACTGAATTACTACGTTATTCATTAAACTACAAATAAGCAACAACAGTTCACTCACACATTTACAGAATTTCTAGAAATAACTTTGGGACATTTGCTTTGTGGTGAATACGCAACGGATGTGTGTGGCATATTTTAGTAATTTTTATTTTATATTTAGTATTTAAGTTGACTAAATTTAGATACAATACGAAGAGAAGAAGGATCCTTTTTCATATTAAAAAAATCTATTTTCTTTTAAGATTTCTTGGGGTTAAAAAATTCTTGAGGACTTTGAGAATCAACCAAATTTTAGACCCAATAATATTAATTTCAGTTTAAATTTAATTTGAAAACAACTAATTATTAACAAAACAATTTCTAAATATTTTCATTGAGAGCATATATATAAAAGAAATTTCCAGCGGAAAAAGAAACTTCTTGCCATCCTTAAAGCCATTTCTTAGAAATTCTCAGCGTTGTAACTTGAATATCTCGAATCTTTTCTGCTGTTACAGAGAAAACGCGTTGAAATAAAATCGCAGAGTCCATCAACTATTTTTCTTTAGAAACACTAGTAACAATAATAACAGCAACAAATAAAAACTACAAAACTAGAAAACTCTATATCAACACTAACAATCACTTAATCCGTAGAATTTCCTCAGTGAAAGCAAATCAAGTTGCATTGACATTCTGACAAGGCTGATTGTTCTGAAAAAAATATACGTTTCCTTTTATTATGCGGAGAATGCTCAACGCGAGGAATGACTAAGTTTACGTTTAAAATCCGGCAGTTGCTACTTTTGTTTGCACTGTCAAAGTGAAGTGAACTCCCCTACACAGTCAGCAGAAGCAATGTTGTTGTTAGTGTTATTTTATTGGTATTGTTGCAACAATGCCATTGCACTATTTATTAACTTTATAAGCGCTGAGTAGCCACTGTAGACGCCACTTTAACTGTCACGGATAATGCAAACGTCAAGGTGTTTGCTGATTTGACGCCCGAGCGTGTTGCTGCATGGCTTTTATTTATTTGCAAATATAATGGAAATAATTTTTTGTGTACAGTATTTTAATGCAAAATAATTGAAAAGTACTTTGGTGGAGGAAAAATGTATAATATAATAAAATAAAATAAAATAAATAAAATAATTTAAATTGAATTAAAATAAAATAAAATAAAATAAAATAAAATAAAATAAAAAAAAAAATAAAATAAAATAAAATAAAATAACAAAAATTAAAATAAAATAAAATAAAATAAAATAAAATAAAATAAAATAAAATAAAATAAAATAAAATAAAATAAAATAAAATAAAATAAAATAAAATAAAATAAAATAAAATAAAATAAAATAAAATAAAATTTGAGTTTACAAAAATCAGTAATATTATCAACAACATCAATGGTTCGTTCGTTTTTGAAAATTGAAACATAAACATATTTAATAATTTAGCAATTGTTTTATATATATTGCTGTAAACAACCGAAATGTGATTTGTAACCCAAACGGGAGTGCAATAAAGGATATAAAATAAAATAAATTAAAATAAAATAAAACGAAATAAAATAAAGTAAAAATAAATTTACATAAAAAAATAAAATAAAATAGATGTAAATGAAAAATAAAGTAAATTAAATAAAAATAATAATTTATTAAAAAATAATAAAAAATAAAATTTCTTGTATACAAACATATATTAAATTTCAATTAAACCCAAATTTATTTCACCTAAAACCATGAATTTTTTTTTATTTTATTAATATTCTTATTAATTTCTTATATTTTTATTTTTATTAAATTTTTCGAGTTATTTTATTATGTTAATTTTTGGTTCACGAAGCTACCACTAAACAAATCAGCTTACCTGTAAGTAAACCACTTAAATTATTTTTTTCACAAATTTTGTTGTTTTTGCTCCTGCAGCTCTCCACAATATCAATACAATACAAATTCTGCAAAAATGTTGAACAAGGTTACCATACCATCTGCATTATCCTTGTGGCATTTATTTGCCTTTGCTGTGCTGATATTTGCCGCATTGCCAGTAACCCCAGCCAATATACCATTACCAATGAACGAGGCGGCTAATTTAGCGAAGTCAGAGGAGCACAGGGTGGACGCTGAACAGAATAACGTCGTTTCATTGCGAGGACAAGCTGTAATTGATATGGTGCCCATGGCAGGTAAGCACTGTTGATCAATGACATTGAATTAATCCAATTAAGTGATTTAGAAATGATTTATTGCAATTAAATATTTATGGCATTTTTTTTTTAGTTTTTTCTTTCATTGTTATGTATTGGCCATAGAGCAAGCTAATAAATAAAAGAGATAAATGTTGTCAATAAAATTGAAAATTTGTAGCAAAAAAAATTGCAAAAGTCATATACAGCACTTTTGTTGCTGAGTGTTGGAGAATTTATTTCGTAATAGATAAAATTAATAAATGACCTGCCCACTTAATGCCCACTTAAAAGTGCTTTTACTGCATGCAAAATTAAAGTTTTCAATGAAATTCCAATATCAATTAAAATCTTGGTTTACATTTAAGTTATTACTTTATTTATTCAAATTGAAGAAAAAACAAATGCAATTGCTGTTCAATTAACCGTAAACACTTTTATTGTGCTCAAATCAAAGTGAAAGCATTAATACAAGGAGTTGGTGGAGTAGACATGTAATTAAATTTTATGCTCTGATTTCAATTCAGTGACTACTCGAATGAAAATTATTTCCAAAAATACATTTCTTTTGAATTGTTACTTTTTTTGCGAAATGTTTGAGCTTGTAATTAAATTCCAGCTATGTTTGTATAACGTGAGCGATTAAATTATTTGAAATTAATTAATTGTTATCTGTTTCTCATCACCAATGATGGTGTCATGGCGTATGAGTAACCTCAATTCATTCCAACTTTTTTTTTTTTTATATCATTTTCATGCCGATTTTAAAGCTTTTTCTAAATGAATTTTTACACAAACTATACAGAAATTCATACTCATTCGAATAGTTATTTAGAGTGTCCAAATATTTTCTCATATTAAGGAGGACGAAACTGCTCGAGGTTGAACTTTAGTTGCACACTCGTTTCGTATTTCGCGAACTCCCATTACCAGGGAGGTTTACTTTTACGGCTAAGGTTCAATATTTGTTTTAAAAGTAAGGAAAAATAAAAATTATTCGTATTCGTATATGACTTCGTATTAGTTTTTCTACACGTGATTGTATTCGTCTACGCACTTTCAGTCTTATTGGAATCAATATCCTTATTCATATTTGTTTTTGCATCCAAAATCTTTTTCGTATTCATATTATTAGTATTCGTATTCGTATTCGCGTTTATATTCGTATTCGTTACCGTATTTGTATTCGTATTCGTATTCGTATTCGTATTCGTATTCGTATTCGTATTCGTATTCGTATTCGTATTCGTATTCGTATTCGTATTCGTATTCGTATTCGTATTCGTATTCGTATTCGTATTCGTATTCGTATTCGTATTCGTATTCGTATTCGTATTCGTATTCGTATTCGTATTCGTATTCCTATTCGTATTCGTATTCGTATCCACATTCGTATTTGCATTCGCATTAGCGTCCGTATTCGTATTCGTGTTCGTATTCGTATTCGTATTCGTATTCGTATTCGTATTCGTATTCGTATTCGTATTCGTATTCGTATTCGTATTCGTATTCGTATTCGTATTCGTATTCGTATTCGTATTCGTATTCGTATTCGTATTCGTATTCGTATCGTATTCATATTCATATTCATATTCATATTCGTCTTCGTATTCGTATTCATACTGGCATTCGCGTTTATATTCGTATTCGCCTTCACATTCGCATCCGTATTCGTATTCGTATTCGTGTTTGTATTCGTATTCGTATTTGTATTCGTAAGCGTATTCGGACTCCCAGCCGTGTTCGTAATAATATTCGTACTCGCATTCACATGCGTATCCTTATTCGTATTTGTACTCGTATCCGTATTCGTACTCGCATTCGTATTCGTATTCTTATTCGCATTCGTATTCGTATTCCTATTCGTATTCGTTTTCCTATTCGTATTCGTATCCGCATTCGTATTTGCATTCGCATTAGCGTCCGTATTCGTATTCGTGTTCGTAATAATCTTCGTATTTACATTCGCACTCGTTTTCGTATTGGTATTTGTATTCGTATCCGTGTTCATAATAGTATTCTTATTCGTATTCGCATTCATAATCGTATTCGAGATAGTCTAAAATTTAGTATTTAAAATCGGATAATAATGAAGGTCACACTATCATTTTCGTGTAGTAGAAATATCAAATGTGCTCCATGATGGCTAGGATGGCCTTAGTTTCAAAATATTATTGATTAGGGTTATAACTTTTTCCCACTTTTAATAAAAACTTGTAGTGTTCGTTAATTGGTAAAGGGCTTTAAGAAAAAAAGACAGACTACTCTTGTAGAACTCACACTGAAAGTATAACTGCCTCGACTATCCTCTCATGTTTTGTGGTCATGCCGTTTATATTATTATTATTTTGGAGCTCTAATGTATATTGGAGGATGTTTAAATATTAATTTTCTTCCAACTATTGAGCTCGACAGTAACTCCCTTCTTCATATTCCGTTCGCCTCTTACGATGACATTTTTCATAACGCCTCCATAACTCATTCAACAGCTTACTGTTCAAGCTGAGCGCAAAGTTATGACTCAAAAAAATGCTTACTGATTTTGAAAATATTTCAAGGATACTTTTAAAAATGTATTCTATTTTTTTCATGCAACAATTATTGATTGAATTTCCGCGCTCTTCACCACTCAAGAACCTTACAGATATTTTTTACTCCAAAGATTTTCCGTGCATAATAAAATCAACTTGAAATTATGCAGCTCCATTTTCGCACGTTAAAATATTAAAATCATTAGTGAAAAACAAAATTTGTCACATCAAATCGTTATATGAATTTGTATTTGTGTGTTGTGTGTGTGTAAAGCAAACATACTTGAGATGGCATTGTGTGCTCTTATAGCAAAGACAACAAGTATAGTAACAACAACAAGGGCAAAAGCAATGAAAATATTAACGATGTCATCTCTCAGCAACGCCTGTCATGTACTTTAGTGCGCATTTCAAAACTCAATCACTACGACAACAAAAATAAATTTCGCGCTTGAAGGCGACACTTTCGCTGATTTCAAAAGTTGCTGCTGCTGGGTGCTGGCTGTCGCTAGTAAGAGTAGTTGTAGCTTGCCGTTGCTACCATTTTAATGGCTTGCCACATATATTTGTGTGTTAAAACAGTTATATTGCTGTTGAAGTAGTCATTCTTCTACTGCTGCTGCTGCTGCTGCTGTTTCATCTTCCTCGTCTGCTTCTTCTTATCTTTTTTTTTGGTCTTCAGCTGCTTCAGGAAGCGCGTGTTCTTCTACGCTGCACTCAAGTCTTTCCTACATTCCGCACTTTGCTGCTGCTTGATGTCTTACTTATGGCAACATTCAAGTGCAATCCTGTTCGTTCGTTTCGTTCGTGTGGCAACAGTGGCAGCAACGGTGGAAGTTCTTCAGGTTTTATGTCACTGCCGTCAGCTAAATGACACGCCCCCCGCCCCACACATTGACTTACTTCGCATATAGTGAAACTTATGTTTATATATAATAGGTATATGTAAACATGTATGTGTGTGTGTGGCAAGTTGTATGCTAGTGCAACAACACCCACAAACATGTCACAAGAGATGACGACAAACTACTTTTGTTTAGTATGCGTTACATACACGTATATTTTCGTGTTGTTGCTGTTGTTATTGCATTTACAGTGTCATTTGTCGGCTGTCACTTGTGTTGCATTGCGTTGCGGTCGTCACGTTGCGTGTCATCATGTACATATGTAGGTAAGTGTGCATATGTGTGGCAAGTATACTCGCATATGGCAGAGTGCAAGTAATATTATATTTTGTTACGTAAGTTTGTTTATTGCTCATGTTACGTATGTTTTGTCAACTGTTACAAAAATAACAAAAACAACAACAACAACAACAACAACAACAACAACAACAACAACAACAATAACAACAACAACAACTCAACAAGTTGCAAACTCTAGTAAGTTTTTTTATTATTTATTTATAATTTTTTGTTTTTTATTTTTAGTTTTTTATTTTATTTGGTTTTTTTGTTTGTTGTTGTTTTTTTAACGCTTCACCAAAAAAAAAATGTACATATATAAAATAATGTGTATAAAATATATATTCTTACTCGAGCTTACACTTGGCATCATTGCACAAGCAAATTGCCACATATTTCAACACGTTTTGCACATTCATTAAAATACTTTTACTTATATGTATGTATGTATATATGTATATACTATAACTATCTTTATAACTCTTGCTCTTGAGCTGATGCTTTTTTTGACTGGACAGACAGCATGCTTTGTAAAAGTGTGTTTATGGCATACTTTTGTGCATTTTTAGTTCATTTTCTGGGTCAAGAGATTTAGAAATTTGGCTTAAGAGATTTTGAAAAGTTTAAAATTGTTGCAAGTATGCGAAAGTTTATGTAGTATTGAGTAAATATATTTATATATTTATTCTTTGTAATGAAAGACACGTCAAGTGCTAAAGTTGGTTATTGTGAAAATATTATTACTTAATTTTTTTTTTATTTTATAGCGATGGCTAAAGATTTCAAAGTGTGCTGACTTCATTTATATTTAAGTATAAATACCTTTATAATAGACTTAAAAATAAATAAAATATTAAGTGCAAATATTTTAATTAATATCAGCTTTTTCTTAGAATTGGCAACCCTTTTAACTATACTAAAACTTTTGCAACCTATTTTATTTGTAATTATTTACAAAAAACTATCCAAGCGGCATGCTATACAAATATTCAAACAATTTAAACATACTAGTCTAGCGCAGTTGTGAACTGGGCTTGGAACCTGCGACGTAGAATCCCCTGTCAAAAAATAACAGATACCCCCTTTTAAGAGGCTATTATCATTTAAGGGTATGTACCTGGATGTCCGATCCCTTAATTAAAAGGTGCCACTGACCAGTCCTCACTAAACTGAAGGCTGTCATCCTCGCTGTCCAAGAAGTACGATGGACGGGCCAAGGACAGCGGTGACTACGTCCTTGTGATACTTACAATAGCGGCCATTGAAAGGGAGCGCAAATTTGTTTCCGGATTTTTGACGGGAGCGAGACTCTGTTGCCGAGTACAAGAATTCAACCCGATGGATACTGATTTGCGCCAATACCATGACGGAAGAGAAAGATGATGTGATCAAGAATACCTTTAATGAGCGTCTGAAGCGTACTCATGATCAGAAGATATCCATAGCTGATCGACTCCACCAAGGACCGATATACGATTGTCTGCAATACCAGATTCCAGTACAAGAAAATTGAACAAACTACTTAGTTGTTCCTACATCGACTCGAATCACTATCTTGTAGCAACAAAGATACATAGACGCCTCTGTGCAGCAAAAAGCAGCCGAAAATAAACAAAAAGAAGGTTCGACGTTGGAAAGCTACAATTATTATTATATTTTTTATTGGAGGAAATTTTAATCAAAAGGAAATGAAAGATCGCAAAAACAGCTGGTATGATGAGGATTATCGTGCCGCAGTGAAGGAAAAGTGGGCTGCCTTGTCATGATTTACATATGCATATATACTTTTTTGGCTAACTTTAAAATAGGTGGCAACTATATTTAATAAGTCCAGTTTATTATTACACTAAAATATTTCCAATGATCAAAATATTTTAACAGTAATTTTCACGTATTATTGGGCTTCAAATGTATAAAGAAGTGGAAGGTGGCAACACTGCCTTAAGTGAGTGTTATTACATAAAATTTTCCCACAAAGTTACTACAATTTCAACAAAGTTAATTTTATAAGGAAAGTTATTCTCAACTTGCTTAGCTACAAAAATTGTTAATTGGGTATGTTAATTATTTAGAGTTTAATTAAATTATTATCTTCAATGCCGTAACAACCCTGTCTTACAGTTTTTGTGCCTTTCTATTTTTTTACTTGTGAAATTCTAAAGAAAATTGCTACCTCCTAACTTTTATAGATCATCAGGTCGTTAGAGTTACCACCAAAAATAAATAAATTATGTCTCTATACTTTTTCAGAACGTTCCACTTTTATACGCTACGAGTTGGCAAAAGCATTGAATCGTACTAATTTCGCAGCTACCAATGGCACAGGCCGTATTGGAGAGCCACGTTTCTTTTTAGACCAAAACCTTTTGTTGGATCCGGCACAATTGCCGACATTCGAGGTAAGCAAACAAGTTTTCACTATTCAGATTCCAAAAGTAATTTACGATAGTTTTACTCAAAAAGAAATTTCACAAAAACTAAAAATCAAAGCCTCTAAAAGTGCAACTGACACATTAAAAAATATTTTTGTTTGTGAATCTTTCTAAGCAAGAAAGAATTTTTTTGAATGAAGTTTTATTCATTTTTTTCTTTTTTTTTAAATTCAAACCATTTTATTTAAAGCACTTATTCAGCTAGTTTGAATGAATTTGAATGCTTCCTATCTTCTTCTATGCTTTACCAAATAAACTCCTCGATTGTTATTAGAATGGCTGCTTTCTATTTTGCTCTACTTCAGCCGGGGCGTATACGTAATTTATTTTGACAACTCAATTCAAGCAAATAAATTGTCACCAGCCACTTTGCATAGAAAGTAGTTATATTTAAATGTCGAATTATTTCACTTCTATGCAATTTTTCTTGCTGACTTCTATATTCTACAATTGTTAAGTGACAATCATACCAAGCGCAGCTAAGTTGTTGTAATTACGGAAAGAGTTGAATGCTTGCAGTTTGCACAGCTGTAAAGTTTTCCAAAGTAGGCGGAAAAATTCACTAAAATTTAGTTACTTTAGGTGAAATCTCAGTTGAAGTCAATAAATCACTGACAATTTTAGAACTGTCTACAAAAGTTTTCGGTAAAGTCTGTAAAGTTTTTCTCGCCAAAAAACAGAGAAAAATCATTTAATGTGACAACTGGAAGCAGAAGAGTAGCAAATAAGCATTAAAGACTAAAAATTCAATAGATATTTATGCAAAAATATATTTAATGAAGAAATATATGCTTATATTAATATATTTATATAGTATCAAATAATATTTTATTTTTTTTTTGGAATTAATAACAATTTTGTTTTTATTAATTTTTTTGTTTTGACTTTTATATTTATATATATTTATTTTTAAATGTATTCTATTTTTTCCTATCTCAAGTATTTTCAATTTATTGTTATTCTCAATTTGTTAACCCTTTCCGTTTCGAAAACGACAAATATTTTGCCAACCATTTTTAAGCATTTAAATTTATATATATTTTTTTTTTATACTCACTGACCATAAAATTAAACCAATTTGCTTGTCAATTTACAAAATTGTCCATTATGCGCCTAAAATGCGTAATACGTATAAAATAAAATTTATGCAACACCTTTTCTATTCACACATAACACATTCATAGGCACATATATATGTACACGTATGTCTACTGGAAGAAGGAAAAAGTAAATTTCCTCCTCAACTCTATTTCGAAATGTTTTCTTAAATATAATCTTTTCTTCAAAAACTAATCTTTGTCCATTCTTTTTGTATGACTTGAGTACACACACATACGTAAAGGTGTATATACTTATATTCATAGAAAGTGTCTTGTCGTATTTGTTGTACATATGTTTCTTCTACCAAACATTGTTGTGGGCGTAGGTGTTTTAGACAACATACGGAATACGAAATAAGCAAGGCATGCACATAAAGACATACATACATACTCACCGCCTCTTAAAATGTCGCCAACAGCAAGACGGTTAACGTAAGGATACAATTTCACTGAGTGGCCTGTATGTGGTTGAAGAAGACACGTGCCAGAGTGGCAGTGACAAATGCACACCTACACACATATACATGCACACGTTTACATATTTACATATTTACATATATGCAATTGACGCACAAAATTGACATGATGTTGCTACAAGTTATACAAGTTGTATGACAAAATAACACCAAAGGCTGCTGCTCAGCGCCTAGAGGTGTAGACAGGCGAGTATAAGAAGGAGAAATGAACTGAGCTGAGCTTTTGTGTATTGGTGAAAGAAGTGAGTGTGTATAAAAAAATAAACCATTGAATGCAATATAAAGTTATTGGTTAGTCCGGGTATGAGTGGGTTGAGGTCATAAAAGGCGAGACACATAAAATATTGCAAGCTATACGTGCTGGTCAAGCGGAGTAACCAAAAATAGTAAAGCAAAAATCTAAAGAGGGTAGAAAGTGCCATAAAAATTGTGCGTAAACTTGCACATTTATTTGGTATGAGTAAACTTTAATTTCCTTTTGCTCAGAAAACAGAGAAAAGTTCGCACTTCGTTTGAAATTTGAATATTTTAGCAATTTTGCAAGGCAAAGCTCCCGAAGGCGTCATGTAGTCACCTAAAATGAGTGAAAGCGAAGGCAGGCAACAAACGGAAAATGTAGAGTAAAAGGTTTTTAAATGGAGTTTCTGAAGCATTTTGATTTTAGTGCTCTCCCCACTTTTCTGTTCCTTTCGAAGGCAACCAAGCGGCATTTCAAAAAAAAAAAAGGTTGATAAGCATTTAAATTTCTATAGTTTAATCTCAGAGGTGTAAAGTGCATTAAGTGGCAACCCTCAATGAATTTTAACAAGAGACAATGGACGCTTTAGAGTAATTTTGTTGCTGCTTTTATTATAATTGGCTATATGGCAAGGTGGTGTGCTGCAGATAAATAATTCACAGCGATAGAAATCAGTTTGTTTATGTGTTATTTGTGCAATTTTTTGTGTGGAAGACACAAAATCGTAGCAAATATTTAGCATTAAAAATTAAAAGGAATTTTCATTAAACTGATAAAAGAAGAAAGATGAGAAACAAATAAATTTCAAATAAAACTATCTTTGTGTTGAATTAAAAGCACACAGCTGTTGAAAATTTGGAAATCAAATTATAAGAAACAAGAGAAATTATTTATTTTGTTAGAAGTTAAAGAGGGAGTTTTAATTTAGTTAAGTGGAATAAAGTTTTTTTTGAAAGGCTTTGATAAGCATACAATTTACTTTAATTGCTCTTTTAAGATGTCTTTGGTTGATATGCTTTAGCATTTCATTTTGCTAAATCTATTTACTAAAACAATACACTATATATAAAACAAAAAACCTTTTAATAACCCTGAAAGCTTGATGGCAACATTTTTTTTTTCTAATAAAAAATTTTAAAATTAAGAAGTTAAAACTAAAAACGTTTAAAAATTATATTTTTTACAATGATATATTTAATTTTAATTATATAGAATTCAGCATTATTTAATCTATGATACATCGTGAAATTTTTTCTTTGAATGTTAAAAATCTTGTTTTTTTGCTTATGTGATTTTAAAAAACATTCCATCATTTTTTTTAATTTTTTTATTACTACTTTTAAGTTATATTAAAAAAAAACATGTGTGGTTTTAAAAAATCTTTAAATAAAATGTTCCACTATTTTTACCATTTGAAGAAGGATTAAGAAAGACATGTTTTACTTCAATTAATGCAAAATAATCTTTCAATCTTTTTTTGATATTTTTCGCAATTATTTTATTTCATTTAATAAATAGTTATGCTCTTGGGCGTGCATTAAAGAAAAATTGGTATTAATATATTTTTCTTTTATAATTTTTTTGTTCTTTATTAATTTTGAATTTAATTATTAAAAAAAACAAGATATTATTAAGCAAAAAATCTGAAATTTATCTTTATAAAAGTATTTTGAATAAAAAACATATATATTTTCTTCGTTACTGTTTGAATAATTTTAGCCTCTGTTTAATATAATATTTTTCGCCAATAATCTTTCAATTTATTTAACGGGTTAATATTTTAGCATATTTAATTTTCTTTGAAAATAATGATGCTTTTAGTTTCATAAATTTTCTAAAATATTTTTCATATATTTTTTAACAATTTTTATTTAGTTAATTAATATAATAAAAAATGAACTTTTGCGTAAATTAAAAATTACGTAAGGATGGTTAAATATTTTTTTAATATGTCTAATTAACTTAGAAAACAAAAACAACATTCTGCAACAATTAAAATTTTGTTATATTTATTGTTATTACTGAATTTTCAAAATAAATGTTCACTATTTTTTAACATTCTTTATCTAATTATTGTTTAAACCATTTTAAATATTATTTCAAAATTTTAGAGTACTTTTCACGCATATTTTAAATTATGATCTACTGAGTTATTTAAAAAAAAGTATTATTGTGATATTACTTTATTATTTTTTTATATTAATTTTTATTTAATTTTTATTTGATTTAAAAACTTGATGATCTTTTGTGGTGTTTAAGTTGTTTTCATAAATTTTCTCAATTAAAAAAAATAAAAATTTTATTTTACAAATTTAAAATATTTTTTTTAAATTAATTTTGCAACAAGTTTATGTCTGTGTGACTTAAAACTTAAAAAAGTATTACGTAATATATTTTTCAACATTAATTTATTGGAAAAATTATCTAATATCTTCTTAAAGACTTTCCGAACAATATTTTTCACTATCTTTAATTGGTTTCTATATAATTTTTATTATTATATGTTGCATTTGTAAAATATTTATGGTAACTAATATCGGCCGAAAAACCGCTTAAGCGGTTACAAAGCGCCAATTATATATATATATAATATCAAATGATTTTTATTTTTTTATTTTTATTAGTATTTTTTTATTTTTATTAATATTTTTTATTTTTATTAATATATTTTTATTACATTTAATTTAATTAAAATCAAGCTTGATAATTTCTTTTAATTTTTGAAAAAATGTAAAGTTGTTTAAACATAGAATTTTTTGAGAACAGGACATGGAAATTATTTCATACCTTAAATCCATAGCCACTCTTCTCAGAAGCCAACCATTAACTCTCGTTTAATATCCACCCGAAAAAGAGCGTTTTGACTACATTATACTGATTACCAGTTGCATTTATTCTATAGTACCTTCATTGCTTCCTGCTTCCTGCTTACGGCCGACAAGCTTTAAGTACACTTAATCATCACTCACACAGGGCGACGTAAGGTTTTCTAGACGTTATGCTTCATTAACAAGAGTAGTGAAGTGAGACGTAGCCTGGGCGCGCACTCAATGAGTATGCTATCACTTAAATAAAAAAGATTTTAAGAAAACTCTCTGTTCACAGTTAAATATTGATGCTTATATGTGAGTGGAAAAGTTGTATAAAAAATCGTCGCCCAGTCAATCGACGTTAACATAAAGCATACTTTAAGGCGTCAGTTCTCAGTGTGAACGCCAACTGAGTGAGATAACATTGTTGCGGAGCTATTTTCCAGCTACTATGAGCTGCCGTTTTACATTAAACTGACAAACGTTGCGACTTTGCTTTTTAGTTTTTTCACTCCTTTTTAAGAAATACTACTTTGCTTTCATTTTATTTTACTTTTATTTTTGCATTAGAGTGAGTTAAGTCCCACACCGAAGTGGCGGTATTGTTTTTTTTTTGTTTTTTTGCTTTAGCTACTCTTGCGTAAGATTGTTTTGCCATTTCGCCTACAGCGCAGCAATAACTAACGGCCACACTGTGCTGAGCTGCTATTGTGTTTAGTTTTCTATACGTATGTATGAGTTTCTATCCACGTGAATGCCATCTTCATTTTGGTATTTCTCGGAAAATCCCCAAATGAATTGCACAAGACAGCCCACGGTGAAAATAATAATTACAAAAAAAAGCAAAAAAAAAAAATATTAAAGTGAAAGACAACGAAAAGATTAGTAAAATCGAAGTGAGTCAGTTTTTCTGGCGCATTAACTAAGGCAGTGGCGGTTGTGCGGGCGCTTGGAGGTGCAGTCAGGTTTAAGAATAAGCATGAAGGCTAGTGAAGATAAGCCCTGTAAGAATTGCGCAAAGATTTTGATTCCAATATAAATTTGAGCACAGGAGAGATATTTAAGTTGGCTGCGAACAAAATGAACATGAAAAAAAACTCACAGAGTTACCACCTTCTAAAATATATGCAAAAATATATTTTATTTTTAGGCGAGTTTTTCTAAGCTTAATGTAAAATTATATTAAATAATCGTCTTCTTCTTTTTTAACTGAGTAATATGTTGTAACACTTACGATTCTCGTAATAATGTTGCCATATCTGCTTTTCTCAGTTTTTTTTTCACAAAATTTCATATGTTTGTATATTGGCAATTCTTTTAAACTTTTATAATTTAAGATTTTAGAACTTAATTAATAAAAATTATCTCTAGTTTAACCCTATTTATATTTGTTGTTTTTGTGTTGGTTTCTTAATTTGGAAAAAACATATGTATATTAAATGAAATATTTAAAACAACAATATATGGCAACTCTTTGGCTCGTAAATTATTTTTTAGGTACCCTGATAACAGTACGAGTATATAAAAAATATTATAATATTTGAAATTAAATATTAATAATTACCGAATATATATATTTTTTTAATATAAGGCAACCCTTTGGCATACTAACTATTGTTGGTGTACTCTGTCAACAGTGAATAAAAAGCATATAAAATCTAATAGATGTAAAAACAAATAATTTATTCAATATGGCAACCCCTTAGTATTTTAATTATTTACGTACGCTGTGAAAAATGAATAAAAAATATTTTAAAAAAGTTAAAAAAAGATATTTTTCTAGCATCCCATTAATTTGATTGTATTCTTCCAAGAATGCATAAAAAATATATTAAAGATAATATTGAAAACAAAAAAAAAAAAATTTAAGTTCGGCAACCGTTTGCCACACAAACTATTATTTTTTAACCTGGTTGGCAGTGAATAAAAGTAATATTTGAAATTAATTGATATTAAAAGTGGCAACCAAAAATTATTTCTTAAATGTGGCAACACTCCTTTAATGATTAAGCTTGTTTTTATGAAATGAGTTCTTTGAAAATACTTTCGTAGCTCTATTTAAGATAACTTCATATTTTGTACCAAAAGTTGAATTATATATATTATACATATAGGAAAAAATATCCAAGCATGGTAACCATATTTTTTGAAGGGTTAAAATATTTTTATTTATTGCATTATTTATTTTTAAAATTTTCATCAAAAATTTCCTAATACAAAAGTGTCAGTTGACTAATAATCAAAAAAATATTTATTATAGAGTTACCATGGTTTTATATCAGTTTCTTAAGCTTGCCTCAGAATTTAAAAAATTATTTTAAAATCTGAAATTTTTCTTTACGAATTTTAATAAATTTGTAACAGTAAAAACTTTCCTACGGGCCATCTTTATGAAATACTTTAAAGAGGTATATCTATGATTATTACTGTGCGCATGCAAATCTTTCTCCAAACTGCGTACCAAGCAAATACTGTAGACTACTCAAGCGTTTCAGCTGTGCCCAGCGCAAACCTGGTTAGCGAAGCGACAAATGTTTGTAAAAATCAATGTTGCATAACAGATTTTTCGTACTGACGCGCTCCATTTTTTTTTTTTTTTTGTACTCCGCACACCGTAGCAGCGTACGTTACACTTCAATGTCTGGCAATAGCTTTTCAATTTTACTAAAAAGCATTGGCACATCAACGTGGCGGGAACTTTGGCAAAAACCAACAAACATACACATACAGACACACGCGCATACACACAGCGTTAAGAATAAAACAGTCACACGAACTCAGTTTGTTTGCAGGCATTTACACCTTCAGTTATACCGGCTCCCGGTAGTATTCACTGGAGAAATATTTGTTGGTATATATATATATATATATATATATTTTACATATGTATGTGCGTGTGCGTGTGGTAGATTTTGCAGCACTTAAGTGCGTCTACATCTTTACCCCCATTTTAATGCTTAGTCGCTGAAGCATTCATCCCGTTTTGCCTTAGCTTGCCTTGGTTTGGTGTAACTGTCTTCGTTAACTGTCAAGTACGAGCACTTGTATTTGTTGTTGTTGTTGCTCTTCTGCATTTTTAATCTTTATAAATTTTCCCATGCAACCCATTTCGGTGCTTTTCATTTAAGTTATTTGGGATTTGATTTTTGCTCTTGAAGTGGCAAATACACACATACTCCTACATACGAGCTACGGCAGTTCTGCGCATTGATGCATGTGTCTATACTTTGGCAGAGGCTAAGCAGGTTTTTTTCTGCCACGTTGTGAAGGTTGAGTGTTTTTTCTTCGTTTTCGTACGTGCCGTCATTACCCACTTTCTGAATCTTTTACGCCTGTGAATGGTGAATTGCGCCTTAACGAGACGCATTTTTTATTTTGCACAGACGGACAAGGTAACTCAAGTATCAAGTGAAGTTGGCAAAAGTGAAGTTAGGAAATTCGGTAATCTTTTTTTATTGTAGTTTTTTTTAGCAGATACGACTTCGGTAAGTGAGAAAATTAAAGAAATAAATCTGCGCCATTTTTTCTATCCATTTTTTTTTTCAAATAAAATCTCAAAGAGCAACAATTGAAAAAAATCATGATATTTTATTGAAAAAGAAAAGTTATTATTAAGTTGTTGTTAAGTTGAAACTCTGTATTCTATCAAAAGGGTGTAATGTAAATTTAATTAATTAATAAACTTCACGTTTTGCTTCTTAGATGAAAGCAAAACTTCTCAGCATTATTTTGTTGATATGACATTTATTTGTATGTAACTACCAAAAAAGGGACAGTAAATAAAGGGTGGTTAAATTGTAAGGGCCGATGTTGAATGTGGACCACACCTAAACGCCAAGTTTTTTTCCGAATTTAATTTGACATTTCTCTATTTCAGACTTACTCAATTTGAACCATGGAGAGATACACAATCCAACAACGTGTTAAAGTTATCCAGACTTATTATGAAAATTTTCGAAGAAAATCATCTTCAGTGATGAGGCACATTTTCACCTCAGTGGATTCGTCAATAAACAGAATTGCCGCATTTGGGCGAATGAGAATCCAAGAGTGATTGTCGAAAAACCAATGCACCCACAAAGAGTGACTGTTTGGTGCGGTTTATGGGCTGGCGGCATCATCGGGCCGTATTTTTTCCAAAAAATACTGCCGGTCAGGCAGTTACTGTGAATGGTGTTCGCTATCGTGAGATGATAACGAATTTTTTATGGCCACAATTGGAAGATATGGATGTGGACGATATGTGGTTTCAGCAGGACGGTGCCACTTGCCACACAGCTAACGACAACGAAACAATGGCTCTTTTGCGCAACAAATTCAATGGCCGTGTTATCTCACGTAATGACGATGTCAATTGGCCCCCAAGATCATGTGATTTGACACCGTTGAACTTTTTTCTCTGGGGTTATTTGAAAGAAAAGGTGTACGTCGATAAGCCAGCAACAATTCAAGAGCTAAAGGATGAGATAATTCGGCACATTAACGGCATAGAAACTCCATTATGCCTCAGCGTCATCGAAAATTTGGACCATCGTATGGAGGTGTGCCGCCGAGGTCGCGGCGCTCATTTGGCCGATATTTTGTTACATACATAATTGAGTAATACCAATATATCATAATAAAATAAAATTTCAATAATTTCCTAAATAGTTTGTGTTTTATTCAAAATCAACATCGGCCCTTGAAAATTTAACCACCCTTTACAAATGAAAATAAAGCTGCCATACCATTTTCAGTTACTATATTTAAAACTTTTTCTGGTAAGCAAAAAATAAATTTTTGTTATAAAATAAAAAAAAATGTAATAAAAATAATAGATTTTTTTTTTAAATTTACTCAAAGACATGTTTAAATAGGGTTGTCATATTTTCCGCAAATATAAAAAATCCAAATTCCAATCCAAAACATCCGGCTTAGCGAATGTCAGGTAGGATCTTTGTAATTTTATTTTGTATTCATTGGCTTCTTATTATTTTTATTCAATTTAAACCAACACTGTCTGGCTGGAACTTGAGCTCTCTAAAATAAAAATAAAAAATTGCTACAACGTAAATTGCTATTTTTAGATTGAGTACAAAGAAAAAAATCAGGAAAAAAAATTACAACAACTCCCCACCTAACAAGACAAATGTTGTAGCATTTGAAGAAAAAAATGTGAGTTCCTTGAAATTCCAGTAAGCACACCATAATTTCGCACTTGCAATACTGCGAGGTTAAGCAGAGTAAAGATGAAGCACAACACAACAACAACTGCTTCAAAGAAAGGGCAAACATTGCTGGCAGCAATGCGTCAACACTAACTGGTAGAGCGAATGAAGACATTAAGTGAAAAATATGCCAGGAATTTGAAGTGTACAACATTTGTTACGTTGTTCCTCGGAGAATAAACAAACAACAAAACGATAGAAAGGAAATAAAAGTTTAAAAATTACATACAAAAAATTTAAATATTTTGCAAGCAAACCTCACACAATTTTTTCTTTGAATTTTTAAATTTATTGCATAAACCAATTTATTTTTACTCGCTTGAGTTTTAAGCAGCTTTTTCTTATTAGATTAAATTATTGAATTATCTTTTCTTGTGGATTTTTTGTTGTTGTTACCTTATAACTTTTATATGTGTTGACAATGTAAATATTTATTTTTCACATGCTTTCATTTCCGCATTCGTCATCTTTTCTGTAAGCGAGAAATGCGTGTTCACCCCGTAGTAAAATGATAGATTTCAAAATTAATTCAAAACTGGCATTGACTACTCGAGCAATTGTTTTTTAACTACATAAGAAATTGATAGATTTAATGAAGAGCTCACTCAGGTTGACGATTGTCAGAATTTGGTATAGTATATACTAGTCTCATACCAATTCAATGTTGATAAAGCAATAACTAGTTCAATTTTAAAATCAACTTAATATTTTGCTTTCATTAGAGTTTATAAATAGTTATTTGTATATTTTTCATTGAATTCTAAAGTAGACTAGTTGCATAACTAGTCATAAAATAGCAAAATTCTCAAATCCTCTTTTAATTTTCAGATTTAAAAGTACTTCGTTTTTTTTCAAATTTTCCTTCCCAGACTGGTGTTATAACTACTTGAAATATGGCTGTATTGTAACTAGTTATTTTTGGAGTGCACAAAATATTTTGTAAATTAAAGGTTAGACATGTATAAATGTTTTATTAATTTTTTTTTTTTAATTTTTTTTTGAGGTAGCTATGAGTGCAGTCTTATAGTGGTATCATAGTAAGTGATTCGGAAAATAATTTTACGTCGTATAATGTAATAAAAAACCTGGAAAATATTTTGCCTTTCTTTCAAAACTTTAATTATTTCAAACTTTCATTTAACTATATTATTTTACATACTTCTTAGACTAGTAACATAAGTAGTCACGAAATGCTTGCATTATAACTACATAGTTATTTTACAGGTTTACTAATATTTTTCTTAAATTAATACACACTTCTGTGAATTCTTCCAATTATTTTGAACTTTTTATAATCCTCCATCAATATGTAACGTTTTAATTTCTCAAACTAGTTACAGAAATTCTAATATTGTAACTAGTTATAATTGGGGAAAACTCACTTTTTTTTACGGCACAAACGGTTATAAATATTTGCGTATTTTTCAGCAATTCTGTCTTCTAAGACGGTCAGTTCAACGGATAAGATTTTCCACAAACCGTGTGAAAACCGCTAAATATAGTTCCTGGCTCTAAGATATTATATTAAATAAATTTGTCCTTAATCAGCATAACTTAGTTTAGTAGTACAGCTTGTGATGCTATCCTAACAACCAGTTTTGAAGTAGTTTACAATGAAACCAGTTCATTTTTCATGTACTTGCAAACCATATTTCTTTGTAAAATTAAAAAATATCTTAGTAATTTCTTTTAAGTAGCTGTGCATATGGCGGCCATGCCCGAGTGGTTAGCATTACGTATTGTCATTCGAAAGCCCCGGTTTCAAATCCTGGTACGAACAACTTTCAAACTGTAGGTTCCGCCATTTGTTGAAAAAAATACCAATAAGCAAAACCACAAATTGGATGAGACGCTCGGCCGATAATCGCTTCAGCCCTTGCAAAGCACCAAATCTAATTATATACATATATAGCTGTGCATATGTTAATATACGCACAAGTGTGTATGTATGTTTGTTTCCATTCGCGCGGTATACCGCTTGTGGCTTGTGGGTAAGTGTGAAACCGTAAATAAATTGTTGACGTTTAATGTTTGCAGGCATTTGTTTGTTGTTCTTGCTGCTCATAACTGCCTCATAAGTAAATGCCAAAGGACTCTGAAAAGAAAATATAAATTAAATAAATTTCAAGATTTTTATAATTTAATATTTTCTCTGAATACATTAATATATAGTATATATGTACATATGTAGTATTACTGAGCTTAAATTTATTGTATTAGACTAATCTTTATTTTAACAATAAATGAACAAGAAAAGATGGAAATTAGTTGGAATATTTTATAATTTATATTTTTATTTAATTTTTAATTTTCTCTTTATGCCGTACATATATATATATATAACTGGTATATTTAGTGTAATATATATTTTTAAGATTATTTGTAGTATTTTAATACGAAAATTGTATATACCATACATATTTTTCTTCGTAAAATCTTTTATGTTGCGTATACGCACTGCTGTGCCGGAAAAAATCTCATTTTAAAATATAATAATTATTATTAAAAATTATTTTCATAATATTATTACGACAATATTTATTAAAATACATGACTTCCTATGAATAACTTTGAAGAAATTTGTAAAAATCCAATTTATTAAACTTAAGAACATCCTTGAAGACCATCTTCCAAGGAGATGATTTTATTTAAAGGAAATTAAATCTCAGCATATTAAATAACTTCTCATAGCGCATTGAGTACTACTATTCTCTTTTGTAATGACGGAAATTTAGCATTCAACAACAATATAACAGCAGCAGCTCTCTTTCCCTCATTACTACTGCAATCATAACTCATAAAGGTGCAGCCAGGGGAATGTGAAACGCGGAAGTTGCATTATCAATTGTTCTTGTTGCTTTTGTCATTGTGATAAGTAGCTATTTGCGCTTGGCTCACAATATTCGCTATTTAATATTACCTAATAGTTGCCAACAACAACAGTGAGGTGGAAGAAGAAGAACATAGAGGTTGACGAAGCAGACTAACTGCAAGTATTTTGAAAATTAATGGTTGCTAGTGAGAAGCTCTGCAGCAATTTTTATTACTTCCTTATGTTGATGACGTTCACTCAAGCACTTACGTCATTTATCGCTGTTTTATGAAGAATTTTTTTTGTGGCGTTGTTGTTGCTATATTTATAATTGTTGTCAACTTGATAGCTGGCAAGAAGACGGAGTTTTTAAGTAAATTTTTAAAAGCTGTAAAAAATATTAGACGAGTAGTCTTGTTGTATTGAGTTTTGTTTTGGTATTTTACTGTTATTAAAAATTTTAATTTTTTTTTTAATTGTAAATTTGGAGTGCAATGAATTTTTTCGCGCGACACTTTTGGCAATTAATATGCCAAGTTGATGAATGCGTTGTGGTAAATAAGTATTTTTAAGAATAATAGCAGGATGCGAAGTGAGATTTAAATTTTTTACAAGTTTATTTATTTGTAAAAAAAGTCTCCTGAGCGCCTGAAAAAAATATCAAAATTATATTGGACTCTCATGCTTGTGTGAGATTTTCTTAAAAAAGAGAGAGCGAAAACTAACTGGGTCTTTAATGCCTTCAATGTAATGCTAAAAGTAGATCTTTGGAAATCTCGAATGTTTGCATTGAATAATTGAAGAAAAATGGGGTAAACGCTAGATTTGAATCATGGTAGTCGAGTCAACAGAAACACCTTAGTGGCTTCCTCATTTGTATGCTGCTGTCAGCGATCATCCTTCTGCACTATAAAATAGGATGGGAAATAATCAGTTAATTATGCTACACGAGACTGTAGTCTTAAGCACTTGGATGGGTAGGGCTGAGCAAACTAAAATTTTTAAAATAAATTCTCACAAGAGCAGGAAATTGCTGTAGTAAGGCTGTGAGAGGGCTTCGCGATAGGCAGAATCTGGAAGTAGCCTCAATTAGAGGTACTCAGGTCTACTTAGAATTTGATCTACTCTATGTGAATTTTGGAGGATCTCTTCCCAACAAACGAAATGAATATGAAGCGACCGTGACCCGTTTGATGAAACAGTCTTCTCAAATTTCAAAGATTACTTCAAAACTTCCAGTAACCACGGCGTGTTCCATATTCGAATCTTCAAGCCTAAGCTTTATATTAGTTTCGCAAGGTTGTGTGGATTGTGAATGAGTAGTCTACACCAAAAGTCTCCCTTCCCTTACACGAAAATTTCGAAAACCACGATGTTTATTTGTCTCAATTATTCTCGCATAATACTTGGTCCAGTTTCTTCTCCTTTCGTTACTTTTCAATTCTTACTCAATAAATACCTAACTGCTCATCAATGAGGTATTTTGAATTATGATTCCATAGTTATAATCATTCTCCTAACAGTACTTTCCAAAACTCTTCTAACATTTGTTTGCTCTAAAGCTGAAAAGATTTGCAAACTTTTGGCGAGAACTCTTTTTACTTAACTATTTATTCATTATTTTTGTGTGCACTTCAAATGGCAATCAGGTATTTTCCACAAACAGTCGCCCAAAATTGTTGTACAATACAACACTCGAAAAAAAACTTTTGAAGAGTACTTTTAGTTAAAGAAGTTTGTTTACAAAATTCTACAGAGCAGTATTTACTTTTGCAGTCATAATTAAAATATTAACGAAAATTCTACAAGTTAAAAAAAAACAACAACAAATAAACATATACACACGCACACATCAAATGACTACTTGCGCACTACCTGTATGGCATGCCATTCAACTCAGTTGGTCATTTGCCATTCTACAGAAACTGCACACATACACATACACAATCATAAGAGAGAGAGACAGTCCAATTGCATGCCGTCATGCCAAATGACCTTTGTGCCGTCGAAGCGCAGTTTACCAACTAATTATGAAAATGACTCAACTTAATTGAAACTTTTATGCAGCACGCGGTAGGTACGTGGCAATGTGAAAGAAAGATTTCAGACAAATAAAAGCAAAATGTCAGAAATGTCAAATAAAATAGAGAAAACAGAGGGAAGGCGAAAAAAAAATAATTTGAAAGTTAGTAAATGGCATGAAATTGTAAATGAAGAAATAACTACTTGAATGACAAGCGGAAATGAGTAGTTGTAGTTGTACTTCAGGCTTTTAGTTACTTCATGATTTGAAGACTGCAGTAAGGAAATGTTGAAAAAAAATTGTATGAAAATGCAACAATAATATACTCGCATAAAGACGAATGTATGTATGTAGGAGTTTGCATTTATTTGCAAAAAATATTTATGAGTTCTCTTTTCCCGCTTCGTTGCCTGTGTTAATAATATTTGTTATGGCCGGTTGCCTTTTCATTATTGTAGCAGCGACTTGTTTAATTGTTTGATTGCCAGTGATTATGAAAGATGTGAAAGATACGAATAAATGCATATATTATGTAAAATAGAATAAAAGAAAATAAATTAAAATAAAATAAAATCAAATAAAATAAAATAAAGGAAATGAAAAAATAATATTAAATAATTTAAAGAAAGAAAAACATAATATAAAATAAAAAATTAAAATCAAATAAAGTCAAATTAATTAAAATACCATAAAATAAAATACAATAAAATAAAATAAAATAAAATAAAATAAAATAAAATAAAATAAAATAAATCAAATAAAAAAATAACAAAAAATAATTCATATAAAAAATTGTAACATAAAATAATGAATTAGAAAAAAATAAAATTAAATTAATTAAAACAAAATAAATTAAAGTAAAACAAAAAAAAATAAAATTAGATGAAATGAGATAAAGTGAAATAAAATAAAAATAAAATGCAATAAAATAAAATAAATGAAATAATATTATATTATTATTTTATTTTAATAATATAAAATAAAGTGATATTAATTAAAATAAAATAAAGTAAAAGAAAACAAAGTAAAAAAAGATTAAAGAAATATTAAAATAAATTGTATTAAAAAAAATAAAATAAAGTGTAATAGAATAAATTTCACAAGATGTTTTATAATATCAAGCTCAAGAATATACACTTTCCACTGAAAAGCTCTAGCTGATTTACAAATCTGGCAGTTTTCATTAGCTTTAAAGAAGTAGTCTAGTTAACCTTAACATAAAAGTCCTTCTATATAATGCTAGAATAAAACCGATATGAATGTATTGAATTCAGTTATGGGTCACAGCTTGCGCGAAGAATATAAATATAATTCAAAGGAAGGGATCATCATCAAAAACACTGCACAATCCGAACTCATTGCTAACACCTTGGCCTCCGAAATAAGTCAAAGGATAAATTAAAGAAATAAAGGTAGAAATTGGGAAATTCAGTTTTCAGTACCTCAAGATTTCACTTCGGAACTATTAAGTGAGACTAATGTAATACGAATAATGTCAGAACTTTTTCTAAATATACATATTGAGGCTCAAAGTGATATTTAAAAATTTTAATGATTTTTAATCGGCTACGGTAACCGAGTGGTTAGCATTGTGTACTGCTATTTGATTCAAATCCTGGTACAAAGAACATCCAAAAGTTATAGAAAATTAATTGCGGTCGCCCCTCGGCAGGGAATGTCAACCACTCAGATGTATTTCGGACATGAAATAAAGGCTCTCATAAAAAACCAACAGCCGTTCGGAGACGGTGGAGTATAAGCTGGAAAACCACAAATTGGGGGAGAAGGTCTGCCGAAAATCGCTTCAACGGTTACATAGCGCCAATTATATATAATAATTTTAAATTAAACTGAATTTCTGAGTAATGCGCTTTCCTTTTTTTAATTTAGACGAATAATGCTACTTTATATTTTTATATCTCAAATATATATTGAAATATCCCCGCACAACACTTTTATATGTTTACTTCAACTTCTAGACACATTTTCTAGTTAAAATTTCATTACTTATTTTTGTAATTATCTTGAAAAATTGCTCTGTTCATCGGTCCACGTGTTTCTATTTTTAATTGCTCATTTAAAAGAAGGCAATGTGATAGCAGAAACATTAATTAGCACTTAGTAAAATTCACACGTCAAAGAAAATGTTATTAATTGAACGATCAACACATATTCACCAACTCACTAACATACTTTCATATACATATATAAATATTTTTGCTTGAATAAGCATAAAATCAGACACACTCGTTTTCATAAATTTTTCACTTTTTGCTCATAAATCTCACACCCACCCAGAAATGAAGTTAATTAAAATGCCATAAAATGTTTATCGTTCCCGATAACGGTTAAAAAATGTACAAATAGGTACACAATAACAACAAAGTGGAAACAAGGGGAATATTTACGAATAATAAAAACAACCTATTTAATCATAAAAAAATAGCAAAAATTAAAAAAAAAAAAATAATAAAATAAAAAGATTATATATGAAAAACTAAAAATAAAATAAAAGCTAAAACAAATATTATTATAATAATAATAAAAAATCTAAAATGAAATATAAAAAAAATTAAAAGAATATAAAAATCAAAATTAAAAAACTTAAAAATATAAAAAGTACATATATAAACAAAATACAAATAAAATAAAATAATATAAATTAAAATATATTAAAAGATAATAAAATAAATTCAGTTAAATAAAATATCACAAAATAAATAAAATGAAATAAAAAAATAAATAAATTTAAAAAAATTAAACAAAATAAAATAATAAAAAAATTTAGAATAAATAAACTAAAAAAAAATAAAATAATGCAAATTAAAATATACATATAATCAAAAGAAAAAAAATAAAATAAATAAAAAATAGAATAAAAAATTAAGTAAAAGATATAAATTAAAATAAAATAAGTTGAATAAAATAAAAAAAATAAATAAATTTAAAAAAATTAAATAACATAAAATAATAAAAAAAAATGAAAAAAAAATAAATAAAAAAAAGTAAGATAAAATAAAATATTATAAATGTGACCAAAATAAAAAAAAAATAAAATATTAAAATAGAATTAGAAAATGAAGTAAAAGATATAAATTAAAATAAAATAAGTTAAGTATAATAACACAAAATAAATAAAATAAAATAAAGAAAAATAAAAATTGCAATCAAAGAAAATAAAATTAAATAAAAAAAATAAATAAATTTAAAAAAAATTAAACAAAACAAAATAATAAAAAAAATTTAGAATAAATAAATAAAAAAAAAAATAAAGCAAAATAAAATATTATAAATGTAATCAAAAAAAAAAAATTAAATAAATAAAAAATAGAATAAAAAATGAAGTAAAAGATATAAATTAAAATAAAATAAGTTTAATAAAATAAAAAAAATAAATAAATTAAAAAAATGAAATATCATAAAATAATCAAAAAATTAATCAAAAAATAGGGTAAAATAAAATATTATTAATGTAACCAAAATTAAAAAAAAAACATAAATAAAAAAAATAGAATTAGAAAATAAAGTAAAAGATATAAATTAAAATAAAATAAAATAACACAAAATAAATAAAATAATATTAAAAAAAATAAAAAATCCAATCAAGGAAATTAAAATTAAATAAAAAAATGAATAAAACATGCAATAAAAAAAATAAAATTAAGTCAAATAAAATATTATTAATTGAACTAAAATAAAGAGAAAAAAATAAATTAAAAAGAAAAATATATATCAACTAAATTGTAATGTTAGCCATCAAAACTAATACAAATAATCCACCTCACAGGTCATCGAACGTGTAAATTAGATTTTCTTTCAAAGAACCAAAAGGATACAAAAAAGAAGAAAGATTGCCATACCATGGTACATCAGGTAAAAATGTTCATTTATGTAACACAATAAATGGGTGACATGTCGCTGGCTAATTTCCGCATTTCAAATGAGTTTAGCCGATTTCAGGTCGCTACGTGTCACGATTAACTGTAGCGCACAATTTCCGCATTAAGATTGAACAGAATCAATGACATGTAGTGTTTGAATGCTTACAAATATGGCACATGCATTAGTAGTATATCCACACACACACACAAGTCAAAATATTAAGAGAGAAAACTGATTTGTTGTTTTGCTCATTTCATGATTGAGATTGTACACTGGGGAGCGATTAAGCATGAGCGTAACCCGGCGTTGCCTTGCAACAATAATGATTTCCGTTACTTTTCCTTTTCTACAGCATATTATTGAACTGTCGCGCGTGAGTGTATTTGTGTGCTTTCGAGCATAAGTTACATGGCAAAATTCCTTGTTTTTACACATACATATATGGTATACATATCTGAGTGTAAGTGGAAAACTCATATTAATATCTCACTTCCTTACACTCTATTTCCTCGTTTCCGTTGTTGTGAGGCTTTCATCTATAGACAAGCGTTGAAATTAAATGTCATCTCAGCGACATCACGCTGTTAAAGATACCTTAAGCGTGCACACTACTTCCACACGGAAGACACTTATATATTTATACATGTGTTTTTGTATGTATGCTGGTATTATTTGCAACCTGTTCACTTAACAATTTCAGTTTATAATCAGCTTTACTTACTGCTTGAGTTATTTGCCGTGAGTTGTTTGCAGCAGTTCATTGGAAGTGTGTAGAGTAAGTGAATGTCGGTAGGGGGGCACTTGAATTATGTGCGTTGCCCTCCTGTCGTGTCTATGCAATCTGCTCAATGGTTATCATTTGATACTCAAGCAAGCATGTCTTCTAGAATGTGAGTTCATTCATATATATATATATATATATATATATATATATATATATATGTATATATGCCCTATATACATTAGGGTGGGCCAACATTTTTTCTTGGCTCATAAGACTTGAAAAAAATTTAAAAAAAATTTTAAATTTTTAGAAAAATTAAAAAATATGCTTTGCAACAATAAATTTGAAATGAAATAAATCTGAGTTTAATAATTTTGGAAAAAAGCAACAAAAAAAAATTATTTAAAAAATTTAAGAAATTTATTACAATATTAAAATTTTTCGGAAAAAGATTTCAACAAGGGTTTATTTTATTTTGTTTTATTTTAATACTGCGACTAACCAAGTTGTGATAGTGGCTAAATAATAAAATCAATAATTCAATATTTGTTCTATGATTATTGTAATTTTTATTAATTACTGAGACCTCTCTTTGAGATATTTCGTTATAAAGAATTTTTTTTTATCATTTCCTGAAAAGTAAATTTATTTACGCCACCTTATTAAACAAATTACACGTACATATGTATATACCGTTATTCACACTTTGACAGCTTGCCGCGCACAATAGCTCAGCAGTTGCTTTTTTGGTTTTTCACATTCCTTCGGCACCACTAGCGTCATCTTCATAGTGACAACTTCATTTTCATGCTTTTCACGGCTTTTCATGGCGGCAATCAGTCGACTGAGTACACCTCACATTCTCTGCACTTCTACAACATTTGTGGCATCAACAACTACTGACTGTCCCATCGTCAAGCTGTCTTGCGTACACCTCAGCACATTACCACCTACTTTACCCACGCCTGAGCAACGCCGAAAAGCTCATTTTAGCACTTGATATCTTCGCATTTTGCGCTCACCATCATTATTGTCATCTCGACGCCATCAACAGATCCGGCTTTAGTGCAGCGCCGGAAATGTATCAAATTACGCAGACATTGAGAAATTCCGCTTCCGTTCAACTATCTGTACACTCATCTATATGCATATATATACATGTCTATGTATGTATATGATTGGCATGTTTGTTGTTGCTATTGCTTGCCATTGTCCCTGCCATAGTTAATGATACGCCAACATCAGCACCGCCTTCGCTTCGTCGCACATACGAATACTGTGCAGGTGCAAATGCAAGCTCATCATCAACTCACCTCTCTCACGCACAGCTACATTGTCGAGCCGAAAGTAGATTTTACTGTTTTATTGCTTGTCGTCAAGTGTCGCATTGTAGGTTGCCATTAAATTGAGAAATTATTCAGCTGGCTTTGCTTCTTTCATGTAACGGTATATATTTGTATGTATATAGGTATGTACGAGTATGTGTATAATGTTTGATTGCTGGCTTGTTTGTTTGTTCAGAGGCGTATTTGTTTGTGCTGCGGAAGCGTCTGCTTTGTTTATATCCTTCTCTACGCCATCCCCGTCCCGTCACTGCTGCCATCATTGTGCGGCCGTGTTGGTTGTGCTCATCTCATAGTTACTCTTAATTGAATTTAATTTTCTGCAATCACCCAGGTACCGTCGTTAGTGAAGCCACTTAGTTGCTTCGTTTTGTTTTTGCATCTTTGACTGTTAAATGAGCGAGAATTTTATATTAACGATTTGTTTCTTTTTTGAATGTTGTACTATTTGTTGTTGTTGGGAATATGGAGGATGCATACATATTTGATTATATTGAATGGGAAGTTACAAAGGCCGGTAGTAAGCTACACTGAGGGTGAGTAATATTTAAAAAAAGGAAACTGACTTAAAACTCTTAGGCATTTAATTTTTTCATAAAAAAAAGATGTAATTAAATATTACTTTTTTTCATTTTAAATATGCGTATTAATTAAATTAATATTATTATTTTCCCTCTAAATTATGCACAAAAATTTATAATAAATTAAAAAAATAAAGATATTTTTAATTGTTTTTTATCTTTTTTTGCATATTGGGCTAAAGTTTTTAAGAGTATCTAAAAGATAATTAATTTCGTTTAGTTTTTTATTTCTTAAATAGGTAGGAAGCAATAAAAAATTAATTGAACTAAATAATGTTGTCTTTCTTATTGTATTTTCTTTTGAATATGTGCATTCGTAGAATAAGAAAAAATATGAAAAAAAAAATTTTACGGCAGTGATTAGGTTAGGTTTCAGTGGCTACCGATCTATTGAGTTGGATTCACCTAGTCCTAACTAAGACCCATTGTAACACCACAAAAACTTAAACCATAAGTTTACATCCATCCGTTTTGATACCATAATGAACCTTATGAGATCCATGACTTGGACGTCAGCTATCCTCGATAGACCATCTCAAAATTATGAAACTTCGCCTTGCTCAAAGCAGGACAGTCCCGTAAGAGATTGTTCCTCCTCTTCATCCTCCTTGCAGCTACTGCAACATCTTCTGTAGGGAGCCCCTAGTCTTTCCGCGTGTCGTCCTATCAGACAGTGGCCTGTCAGAACTGCTATTACTTTGGACATGCCACCTCTTTTTAAGGAGTACATTTCTCCCGATCTCTTCTTATCTCATTTCGGCCATGTGTGCCTGGTTGTAATGCGGCAGGTTGTAATGTCATTCCACCTTGTAGAGGCTTGTTCATACATATATGAATTCCTTGAGAAGCAGTCTGCGTTTAGCAAAAGGCATACCAATGCGTTCTTTATCGAGAAGAATCTGTTTGGTCGTACCTCACCTAGCAAGTTCATCCGCCTTACAGTTTCCCTCGATATCTACATATGTGACCAGGGAGCCACGTGAGAGAGATCAGCGACACATTAGCCTTAATTTGGAGTTTAGCATAAGCGAGTGGCAATATTATGTTTTTAAATAAAAGAAACATCGCCAAAACCATTATTTTTTTTATATAAATTTTTTAATTTTGTATAATTTTGAGATGTTGGTCGAACGAGGGATCGAGGTCGGACTGGTTTTCAGAACAGCAGTACGCAATGCCAGCCACTCGGCCCTTGCGACCGCGATGAGCCACAATATGATAAAAATGTGTTTTTAATGGAACTTTATACAGCTTAAGATTTTTTATATAATTTTGAATGTGTGTGGGAAGACTGCCGTACATTTTAGCACTTCACTTTTTCTGTTAAAGTTTCCGGTAGTTATATACATATTTTCCAATTTTTCTACACCTCTCCGTACGCCTTTTCTCAAAAATTTAGATAAAAATTCATTTGCTAATATTCATAAAAAAAAAACCTTCAATAACTCACCACGGCGTATGCGTAACTCTGTACTTCTGATTGCTTGTAGATACCATATACTCGTATGTAAGTACAGGCGAAGCATTCAAGTTGATTGTGCGTATGAGATTTATGCTTTTAACTAACGTGATTTGCGCTACTTCCGCACGCAACAAACATATAGACAACCGGTGTGCTACCTTTTCTACTTGATTTGTTGTACTTGACGTCTTCACGTACGAACATATGTACATAAATATGTACGAGTATGTATGTGAACTCATAAATATTCATAACCGTGCGTGTTAATCGTAGATGGATGCCTATGTACAGATGTATGTATGTATATATGTATGTATTTATGTATGTACGAGTGTGCTATGATTGTGCATTTCTGCGGCAGCAGCATTTAATATTTCATATCATTGTAAAGAGCAATGTAAGCACGTCAGCATAAATATAGACACATGGTTATTCAAATATATCTAAGAATTCCAAAAATCTAAATATGTATGTGTATCAAGAGCTTAACTGTGCTTTTAGTATGTCTATGAATTAATCACTTTTGCTTATGCCCCAATTTATACAAACTTGGCAAATTTTCCTGGAATCGCTTTTGCCTATAATTTATCACGTTTGTTTAATTAAATTAACTTTGGCTGGTGTGATGGTAGAAAGCGAGAGAGAGAGAGAGAGAGGGAGAAAGTTGGGGTATTTCAGTGAGATTTTGTTCTTTGGTGTAGTTGACAAATGTATATTAGTTGTTATTTTATTTTGTTTTTTTTTTCAATTTATTTGCGTAAATATTTTGGTATAAAAATTATTATGTAAAAATTATATGTATATAATAAATCAGATTTTATAGCTTAAAAATGCAATAAATTAAGTATTTGCACTTGCACCTTCTTAGATAATATACTTAACCAAAATAAATAATATCTTTATTGTAATAATATAACATTTAGTGCTAATATATATGTACATACATATGTGGATGTACTTACACGTATATACATATATAGGTATGATATTATTTTTTATGACTACAGCAGCTGCAGTACACATTTAGTAAATAAAAAGATTTTTTTTGGTTTTCTTTGGTATATACATATGTACAACTGCTGTTGCAAATAATTTTTAAATTTAATAACATATTAGGTCAAGTAAAAAGTTCGTTCGGGTTTTTATTGATTTTTCAAAATGTGATAACTTTGTGTACATTTGTCCAATTTAAGTCAAATATGCCCCATTTGATTCGTAAATTTGTTGTCAATGAGATGCCAACTTCATTATAACCCTCTCTTAGAAGGCTGCGTCTCTATTGGCAATAAACTCCGAGAGCCAATTTTCACAGGCCTCTCTTGAGGCCAACTTCTCACTATTAAGCGCGTTCGGCAATGGACAGGAAAAGCTGGTAATCACTTGGGGCCAGATCTGGACTATAAGATGGGTGTATTAGATCCTCCCATCCGAGCTCCTGGAGCGTCTGGCGCGTCACCAAAGACGTGAGCGGTCTGGCATTATCCTGATTGAACACAATTCGGCCTCTGTTGATCAAAGATGGCCTCTTCTGGATGAGTGCTGCCTTCAAGCGGTCCAGTTGTTGGCAGTAGAGAGCCGAATTGAGCGTTTGGCCATAGGGGAGCAGCTGGTAGTAGATGTTTCCTTGACAATCCCACCAAACACACAGCAAAACCTTCCTGGCCGTCAATCCTGGCTTTACCACCGTTTCCGCCAGCTCACCGCGTTTCGACCACGACCGATTCGCAGATGGAAATTCGGTCCATCATGTTTTTTTGCGTTAGTTCGTGTGGCATCCAAACATCGAGCTTCTTTTTGAATCCAAGGTTATGCAAATGGTTCCAAACGGTTTTCTGGCTTATCTTTAGTTCCTCAGGAATTAAATACGTGCTTACGTGACAGTCTGTTTCCACTATTTCCATGATTTTATAGCAATTTTCGACGACAGGCCTCCCGACGCGTGGTGCATCTTTTACATCGAAATTAACGGAACCACTTTAGTGATACACGTTCGTTTACAGTATCGGACCCAAAAACTAAATTAATTTTTTCAGCCGCTGTGGCTGCCGTTTCGCTTTAATCGAAGAAAAGTTTTAAAATTTAGCGAATTTTCTCTTTGCTGGTGTCCATCTTTGACGAGCACTCACAACGTACTGAGTCAATTAATCGAAAAATTGTCAAAAACAAACATTTAGCGCGAATAAACACGTTTTCAGCGCCACGTAACATTATTACTATATACAATAACGCCATCTCTTAGCTGAAAACCGAATGAACTTTTTACTTGACCTAATATTAGGATTCTTGGAGTCCCAAATATGACAATTGTACGTATCCCCCGTAAGAACGTCAAGAAGTGTGCTCATTTGAGTCCCTTACAGTAGCTATATTTCAGGCGGAGCGAGCAAAACGATGATACAAGCCTTCTTTGAAATTTTACCACTTACTTCAGTAGTTAGGCGATTGTGTGTACCATATCCTCCTCTGAAGCATAAAGCCCAGTTTGAATAGCCATTTTTGTAGTAAGTATTAACACATTGAACGATTTGTATGGTTTTTGAGTAATTTAGTTTCTGAGAGGACTGAATTTTGGCTAAGCCCCAATATGTTTGATTCGATGGTTAAGTTTGACGGTAGTCAAAATACAGCCCTATATTTTTTAAACTACGAGATGGAGAACCCAATAGGAAAGTGAATTGGAGTGTTTCCTTTCGTGAGCTCTTCATCGACAGTTGGTTGTAGCTTCGACAGGTAAAATGTCAAAATAACTCAAACTAAGTTAGCATTTACTCTCAGTGAAGAAAAGCTAAGATTACCATTGATGCTCTTAAATGATATCTCAAGCTAATAAAGGAATATTTAATCAGCCCAGACTTATTTTCTGGAAATTTCACTACTGAAAAGCTTAACAAAGAAAGTAACACCGGTGCAAGACTACCGAGGGCTGGGCAGAAATCGTTTTAAAAACCTTCAATATTTTAGCTTCTGCTTTTCCCTCAAGGCGCTTCCATTAAAAAATCCCTTTTCTCTAATTTGTCCATGATAACTGAAAAATTGCAGGAGAGACCTTAAAGTGAGTTTTATTTATTTAGTATATATTTACAAACATGTACATAACCTATAAAATAATTGCCAATTTAATTTATATCAAATGTTATTTCATGGAAAAAACTTAAAAACAAGATTAAAGTTACGAAAAATATACTCATAATATAATCTGTTTAACTTTTTATGCACTACAACTACTTTCCACCCATTTACCCATCATAATCACCCCGCCTCCCTATAACTGCGCATTTGAACGCAGATAGTAATGGGCGAGTAGGCGTTGCGCTTCACGCCAACCACTCTCCACCGCACCATTCACCGTTGAGTAGAAGTGTGGATGTGTGGCCTCGCCGGCAAATTGTAGCAATGGCTTACCATTTCGTTCATCCACCAATGGCGCTGCTAAATCCGCAAAGCCGGTGCGTGCCTCATCTGCACGCAACGTGTGGTATGAGTAACTGCCACGGAAATTCGGATTGGTGTACCAGCGTGTACGCAAAAAGCGTTTCGGTGTGGGCACCTCAAAAGTTAAGAACTGCTTGAAGAGCCATTGCAATGCGGTGAGTACCTCCGCTTCAGGCAGCGTCTCCATGTGACGTGCATCGGGACCAATAACCCAGCCAAGCAGTAGATGAGGTTGGCTAGCCACACGAAAGAAACCGAAAACGCTCTCCAACCAATAGTAGTCCGACTTGCGCAGCTCCGACAGCTCTTCTTCGCGCCAAAGTAAACAGAAAGCAGGCCAGTCGAGTGGTTTGAAGGGTTCCTCGAACTCTAAGAAAAATTTATCGATCGTACCTATATCAAGTGCCTCGATGGCAAGACTTTTAGCGAGCGGTAATGCTGGTGTAAACATTTTCCCATGATTTGCCTTGAGTACGCCCAGCGATACGGTGCAAATCACATGATCCGCGTCGATGAGTTCGCCAGACCGCAAGCATACACGCACACCACCATGCGGTGTTTGCCACTCGATGTTTTCCACATATGCATTATACTGTATACGCTTCTTGAGTAGACCCAAGTCATTGGGATCGTCCTTTTTCGCATTCATCAGCACACGTAATACACTACCAAAGCCATTATGTTTCCAATTTATCAATTGTTCGCCTTCACAAAACCAATAATCGAGATGCGTTTTACCGGAGACGTCAAACAAATGATCGGAGCCCTTCTCCGTGCACTCGTACCACTTGTAGTTCTCGAAGAACTCATGAGCGATGGCTTTGTCTATATCAGGCGCGGTTTCCTGCAGCTCACGCCAATACACCTCAGTGAGGTAAGAGCCCAGTGAGCCTTCGAAATCCTTCAAACCCGCTTGGCGATCGGGTATTAAATTGTAAGCGATCGATTGCAGGCGCTGTGTAACTGAATCGGGCACCACCTCCTTATTGGAACGCACACACTTGTAATCATCACAAAGATCACCAATCGGTGATAATAGCTCGAGATCACGCACCAGCTCATACACAACATTACCCCGCTCGCCGTGACACCACTGTGCACCCAAATCGACGACATTATCACCGAACGGTACTGTGTGTATGCGCCCACCGTAACGATTCTCAGCTTCCAGCAGTAGTACATTTTCGAAACCTGACTGTATGAGGCGTGTAGCTGCCGCTATGCCTGATATACCGGCGCCGATGATCACCACACGCGCTGACTTCATAGCGTTCATTTGCTGTTGTTGCTGTTTTTGTAAGTCCATTTTTTTTTGCTGTTGCTGCTCATGAGGCAGCCGGTTTTTGAGGGCACTGGGAGGTTCTTATATTTATAAGCATCGCTTGTTGGATATTTTGTTGTTGGGAAAAGTGTATGTTACTATCTCTTTATGATCGGTCCGGTGGGAGAAAGTATAATGGGATATTTACATACTCACATATATGTTATTAGCTTGAAATATTTACTTAAGCAGTTGAAGGGCAGCATGCATTCCCTTCTGCTTCTTATTTATGCTTATTACACCTTAAATAAAGTAATATACCGTAAAGTGTAATCATAATGGTACCATAAAGAAAACCGTTATGAGATTTATTTCCTATTGTTTATTTCCTTACTTACTCAGCGATAATTTCGCTTAATTATTATTAAATAAAAACTAAAGAAATTAATATATTAAGTCTAGTAAAAAGTAATCCATTATTTTATTTCTCCCTTGTGGAAAGCTTTGTCCTTATTGGTAGAAAATTTTCGTCTCTCTACAGGTTACTGGTTTAAATTTCAGTTTCATTTTAGAGGATTTGCTCATCATCCCCTAGATACCTACTCTGCTAAGAGTGCAGTTGTTAGTATGTAGACATTTAAAGATATAAAGTTTTAAAATGTTTTTATCCTTCTTGAAAACACCCTCAGTTTTGTTACTTTATAATCAGTATGCAACTTGCTTATTTAATTTTCTTTTCTCTATTCCCCGCAGAGCATACCCACTTACCCAGAATTTGCCGAGGAGTTACTCGTTTGGATGCGCGATCGTCTGGAAATCACCGAAGAAAACATATTTAGTTTCCTCGATGCTCGCTCTATGGGTGTGCTACTTTGCACATCAAATGGCGTGTGTTATCAACAAGACGACTTTGGTTGGTTATGTTGTCCATTTTAAGAAATTTCAATTTAAAAAATGTAATAAATGAAATATTTTTATAAATGATATTTGAAAAAGAAAACATCATATTAATTCGGTTTTCAGCACTGCTAGCACAATAAAAACTCAAGCTCATTTAAAACGTATGATTTGAGTCCATTTATTGCTTGAATAAAATGGTATGCGTCTTTGCTAAATTTATTGGAGCAAAAGCCAAAATGTAGGCAACACTTTTTAAAACACATATAGTAGGAATGCATAGTATCATAAAATGTTGCCTACAATTAGGCTGAACATGAAACATTAGATGGCGCAAAAACTTCAATGAAGAATAATAAAATATTTAATAAAGTTTAATTTCGTTTTTATTTTAGTTTTATTTTTATTTATGCACTTTAAGGTTCGCACAAAAAGCCACAATGTTTACAGTTGCATTTAATGCTGCTCAATTGTAGCTTTACTTTTTTCTCCTCTGCCATTTTTTCCACTCAAACTTATTGAGTTATTTATGTGCGCTGAGTTGTTTTCTTCCTCTTTTTATTGTTGTTTTTCGCTGTTACACTATTTACACCGTTGCGGTTTACCAATGGCATCAACAACAAATGACGTATTGCCAACTGACTGACGTAAACGTTTGTCCCAAATGTAAATGCTCCCTGTGGTGTGCACACCTTCCTTTATGCGGCGCCGCAGATAGCCCGTGTGCGCAGTCAGTGACATTATTTACGAGCTTTAAATGGTGTGTGGCGTACATTTGCATGCAGTTAAAGTGTGAATGTATTCAGGTGTTTACATGTACATGTTCGAGTATGTGTTGATGTCACTGAAAAAGCGGTAATGGTATTGCATAGTGAAAACAAGTTGCAGTTGAAATGTTTTTCAAAGACATTTGTGAGAGAAAAGAACAAAATAAAAGAATGGTAAACAAATGTAATGTCAATTTTATTTTAAAATAATAGATATAAATAAACAGTTGTGTTCGTGTGTTAAATTTGATTATATGCGCTACATCCATTTATTAAATTAATTTAATTTTTTGAGTGGACGCGCCTTTATTTCATGTTTTGAACTGTTTTATAAAGAGATAACCCGGAAATATCCTTGTTGTTTTTTAGGTTATGAAAAATAGTAAAGCAAATTTTATGAACTTTTTAATTCATAAATTTTTAAAAGCACAAACATTTGTAAAACTTTTTTTTTTGGGAAGATAATAAATTTGTTTAATATAAGCAATTTTTATATACCTTAAATAGATACATATAGAAAAAAAACAATATTTATTTTTCAGTTATTCTAGAAAATGAAAATGCCGCACTTAAGCTCAAAAACCGATTTACATTTGTGAAATTGAAATAAAAAAATTGCAAAAATTAAAAGAAATAAAATAAATTATAACTAAATTTTAAAAAACCGATTAATGTAAAAAATAGCCGGCACTATAAGAAAAATAACAGGCAAACGGTACGAGAAGACAATTTTGTTGGGAATGTGGTAAGTAAAGACAGCTATATGGACAAAGTAAAAAAGTTATAAAATATTTATCCTGTGCTTGAGGCCGTACAAATTCTAATACCTAATATTTGTCGACATGAGTCAAAGTAAAAATCTATTTTTTTTGAAAGAAAACTAAGGCCGTAAGTTCGAATCAGTTTATTAAGTAAATAACTTGGAGCATGTCTCTGCTCAATTTTTTAGAAAAAGCCTAAATGTATGCAATGATATCTACTAAGAAAGAGTTAAGTTGTATAAAACCTTGCCTACAATTAGGCGTGTGGGAATACCGCGATAGCCGATTGGTTACTGCTATTCGGAAGGCTATTAGTCGCAGATTTTTACTACTGAAATGAAAATAATTTAATATTAATATAACATACACTTAACAAGGCTCACTAGGATGTGTCTTACCATTTTATAATATATTTATTAAACACTTTCAATTCCGTTGGCTTCTAAATTCAAATTTGTAACTTATGCCAAATCTATTTAATATTTAAATGTGAGCAAGGTTTCGAAAGTGTCCACCTTTTTACTTAAGCTCCAAAGGAATATTTGTGGACGAAATGAAAAATGGAAAAAGAAAGAAAAAATAAGAAAAGTATTAAAGCCGACAGCTAGCCGACATATTGACAAAAAACGTCAAATGGAGCAACGACTCAGCCGGCACGAGTGTGACAGGCAACTTGTCATGTCAAATAGTTGGCGGTTGATTTACGTAACAATGCACACCCGCAAATACACACAAGCACATTAAATATTCGTAGCTAAGCGTGTTGGCGGTGGCCAAAAAACTTTCTGACAGCCATTAACCTTAAACAAATGCCAAGCGTTAATGCAGACAAATGAACTTTGAGTGGTGGAGCCAACAAACCGTTTTTGAGAACAAAAAAATATATATATATATATGTATATAAAAAAAAGTAAATTCAAGCGAAAGGCTAGTTACAAGCCAGCGAAGCAGAAAAAAGTGCCAACATTTTGTTTAAAGAGTGAAGCAGTTGTGTGTGTGTAAGTAGCGAGAAGACACAACTGTTGTCTGTCATTTCGGGACAATGGCTGGGTTTAAAAGAGCAAAGAGTTCAACAAAAAATAAAAATAAAACAAAAACGATTGCCAGCGCACACTAATGTATACAAATATTTACCAGTGGTGAGTTTGTCTAAAATGTGACGGGTCTCGCCCTTTAAGCAAACATTAGCATACATACGTCAATGAGCCCAAACATAGCTAAGCTGAGAGTGTACCTTTTTATTTTTATATTTTTGGCTTTTTATTTTTATACCCTTCATGAATACAAAATTGTAAATTATGATAATTTTGGTTCGAAGTATGTAAATACCAGAAGGAGATCTTGTGATTCTTTTATGGCTCTCCTGCAAAAATATACAAGCTCTTTTCATTACAAAAACAAATAAAATTCTATTATAATTTTTTACTATTTTACTATTTTTATATAATATTTTTTTCATTTTATTTTAATTTTTTTTTTTTTTTGATTATTTTAAATATTATAAATTTTAATTTTATGCCGTTTTAATATATTTTATATACTATAGTATAGAAATTTTTTATTTTTTAATTTTATTACATTTTTTTTAGTTAAATTTAAATTATATTTTTAGTTAATATAATTTAAGTTGTAAATTAAATTTATATTTTTAGTTAATATAATTTAAGTTGTAAGTAAGTACCAGAAGGAGAAGAGATATAACCTAGATCCGCCAAAATTTAAGCTTATTGGGTCAGAAGGCTGAGCTGAGTAGATCTAACCATCTTTTTGTGCGTAACGCTGAGGGCTGGTGTTTGACATTTTTCAACAAAACCAGTCAGAATTGTGATTTCGGATCTTAAATACCTCTAAGAGCGTGAATTTTGATATTCTACACAAGTATATGAAAATTTACAGTGTCTGCAAAAAACATTGAAATCGAAAGACCATATCATATACTCACCATATAACAAATTTTCTCAAATGCTAGAGTCAATATCTGATCCAAAAATTAAATATTATAAATTTAGTATGGTTATGCGAGGTATTAAGACTTAAACATTGCTGAAGACAGCTCTATGTTCTTGTTGATATTTATATTTATTGTACTTAATTTTTTTTTGCAGCTTCTTGTTTCTAGTTTTTTTTTTCTTTTATATTTTATTTCATTTTTTATTTTTGGTTTTAAGGTTTTAAAATGTTATAAAAGTTTAAAGTTTAATCTTTTTTCATTCATTTTGGCATGTGTTGCATATTCGAAACCCATCCGTTTGTATATTTTTGTGTCTGAGTGTATGTGATGCTATTAAATTCTAACTGTGTTTCTATTTTGGCTTTTAGTAATCCAATATAAAAATATTATGCGCACGCTTGCTTTGTTTTCGGGTAACCCTGGTCACCGCAAGTAAACACGCCATGGCGTATACGTGACATTTTTTGGTTGACGCTAAAGATATTCATATAACATACATATGTATACGTATATTATGTACATACATACATATGTAAATTTTTAGTTTTGTATATCTGCTGTTTCCAATTGGTTTTTGGTGCGTTTTTCCACTTGACTCTGTCAGTGTAGATAATTTTGCATGGACATTGTTGGCTTTTGCTTCTTTTGCTCTTGTTCTATGTAAAATGTAAACAAAAGCACATATTCATGGGTATATATCTAGGTATTTTTGGTGCTTATGTAAATATCAACATAATGTTCTTTATATGACTACAAATCGTTACAGAAGAGGCTCAGTCATTGTGCATTAAGCAATTTTCTGCTGACATTTTTCGTTTTGGCAGTTTTTTGGCTCTATTTTTTTATTTTTTATTTTTTGTTGTTGTTACTTTTTAAGCTTGTTTGTTTTCGTTCCGGTTTAAGTTGTTATATTTGAATGTTACTCATGCCTATTTGAACTAAAATAAGCGTATTTTGTCTTGTATTTTTTATTTTTCTTCTGTTAACATTGTACGTGTATTCATGTATAAAGAAAATCCGTCCCACAAAAAACGAGACTCTTTAAAAATTGCTCTAGCAGAAAGCGAATGGTGTGTGCACACAAACGCCATTTTTTGATACATATATATATGCTGGGAACCATTATATTCTTTAGATAATTATTATTTTATGCTGGCAGTTCACACTCTAATGAGAATGAAAGTTTTACCAAGCTTCACATACGACCTGGTTGGGCGTCTTGATTTTTCTTCTGACAAATTGAGTGACCAGGTAATGGCGTGCATGGTGTTCAGCGGTACAGCTCTCCAAAGGAGGTGTCTTTGGGTAATAGGGTAGCACCAAATGTTTGGGCACCAACATACACTCACCAGAGAACTCCGCAGGATGACTTCTAGCTTGTGGCTTAGCTCGTAGATGCTTGCCGGATCAGATTCTTGCAGTCTGTTAAAGTGCAAACATTGGTATGTGGGGATGAGCACCCTTTTCTTGGGAAAACATATTTTAATAGGTGCGGCATAAGGCCAGTCCAGGCCAAGTCTACAAAATTTATTGCCGGTCTAGGCAGATAATTGTTGAAACCGGAGGGTATTATCTTGAGGATCGCCGAAGTCACTCTTATACACCATTTTGTGCCGACAGTATATTCCTTTGCTTTTCACTATTCCCAGACTTCTAGCATCCTGTACCCAGTTTTTAGTAATAAGGCTGGTTAAGGTTACCACATACAGGACAGGTGCATTGCGTGTGGGTTCATAAATAGTTTTTTTCGGCCTTACCTCACTCAAATAATGGTTTTTCCTTAAATTAGTGATTAATTTGTTATTAAAACATCACGCTTAATAAAATCCATACAAACATACTATATACATATCGATATACCTTGCGTATACATGATATACTTGTTTATATGTATGTCTTAATTTCTATGAGTTTTTCTTAGGAACTTGCTTGCTTTGCCATAATGACTAAACCAAATTTTACTCTTACAAAATACAGTCTTTTCAATTTTTTACTAAAATGTATCTGCTTAGGTATACCATATATGTATGTGTGGGTATATACTATACATATGCATTGCGTATGCCTTACACTTTAATTTATTTATTGCATAATCAACATAATCGGATCTAGTGATGACAGCGCGGTTTTACCTGTTATGTATCAAGCGAACTCGCATACAAATACATATATTTGTAGCAGAGCAACCAAGCGTATACCACAAACAAGCAACAACAACAACCAAGATGTATACCATACATATATATATATGTAAGCCATATACCCAATTCACAAAGCAACTGTTTGCGATGAAATGCCAAAACAGATCTCCGTTGCTCTTGAGAGGTGCACATAACAAAGTGGAAGTTGGTAACAAGCTATATTCCCGTAGATAACTTAACCGTTAGAATTGGAAGAAAACGAAAACTCTAAAAATAGTTGAGCTGTGAAACTCATCGCTACTCATATGTGTAAATATGTTTTTAGGTATAAACATATCATGAGATGCCGGCAGAAGAAGAGAAAGATAATGCAGTCACTTGTTGTTGTGGTTGGCATATATATAAATTTGTTTGCTGCGCTGTCTGGCTGCCTGCCTGCATAACTTATGCGGTTCTTTATGTTGAATATATATGTGAGTATGTATGTGTGTTCACTTACTCACTGCCATTTGAGCACATATGCTTATGAGGGTATGCATTTAGATGAGAATAAACTCGGTTGTACATATGTACTTTTGTTGTTAGCTTATTTGTTGCGGTGCCTCAGCAAAGACTATTGTATAAACACCTGTATGAGTGTATATGTGTACGCATTATCAGGTGCTTGCTGCGTAACGCTTTGTGAGCTTCAGCATGTCTGCAAGGCGCTACCATTTCAATATACATATATGTTAGGGTGTGCAATATTTGTTAATTAAAATACTATTTCATTTTTCGATTTAAATCTTGTAACTGGTCAACAGTGCGTATGCGCAACCTTAAAAAATTTTACTTGTAAAATGCAGCGGAAGTTTAAACCTGGATTAATTTGTGCAGATTAAATTTACTCAAAAATTTGTTTTGAGCATTTTTGTGGGGTATTGAACAAACAACTAATAATAAATCTTTTTGTACCTGTATTAGAAATACTGACATTAAAGAAAAACTAAGAAAATTTAAAAAAAAAACAGTAAAATATTATGATATGCGAAAAATATTGGTTAAATTTTTGTTACTGTGCTTTGAAAAATCGTCTAAAAATATTCTTGTAAGGTTGCCACATATTTTTTTAATAAAAATAATAAAATAATAATACTTGAATATTTTGTCAGAGTTGCCACTTGTCAGATTACTTGAATTTAAAATTAAAAAACGCAACTTAAAGTTACCGTTTTTAGCACTTTGTGGAAAAAATAGAGTGAACCGCTATATTTTAACATTTGAGAAGTTTGAATCATAACTGGTTATACCGCTGCTTTGCGATTGGTATTTTATATCAGCTCCTCGGTTTGAAATTTTTTTTTATCTTTTCGAAATGTTTTTAATATTGAACTTGTGTAGATAGCAGGCAAATAATTAGAAAATTAAAATAATGTAATTAATTTTCTGTTTATTTTTAACTAATATTATATCTTTTAATCATTTATTAATTTTTTTCAAATGCAATATTTACTTACTATTTTTTTTTCAAAAACATCATAAACTGAAAAGTTTGAATGCAATTTATCTATTTTTATTATTTATTTTTCATGTTTATATATTATTTTACATCAGGCAACTCCCTCCATTAATTATTTGATACTTTTATTATTCTTTAATTTTTTATGTGGTTAGATATCAGTAAATATGAATAGAATATTTTCTATGTAGGTGAAGATTCAAACAATTTTATAGTTATGTAATTTTTATCCAAGTGGCAACTCTTCTCAAAAACATCCTAAACAGAAATATTTTCAAAGATTTTTAATTTGAAACCCTTATTTTGAAGTTTTCATTTTATTAAGGAAGTCAATAATTTTTTTCAAACACATGGCAATCCTTTCAATAAAATGTTAAATTATTTATTTTTGTATTTTTATTTTTTGTAGATAATTGTGAATTTTATTTTAATTAGTTCTATGATATATATTAGATTTGCTTAGCATGTTATTTTACACAAATGGCAACCCTTTTCCAAAACATTCTAAACATAAATGTTTCTAAAATCCCTTAAAGTCCCTAAGGTAATGTTTTCATTTCGCTTAAAACATTGTAAATTAAATTATTGTGATACGTGGCATCTCTCTCCAAAAAACGTTTGCTTCTTGATTAATGTGTGTAGATATCTTAGTATGTTAGTTTTTGCATCAGTAGAATTTTAAATCAGTTTTATTTTTTTTTCATGTAATTTCTAAGCGGGTGGCAACCCTACTGAAAAATATTCAAAATACAAATACTTTAAAACTCTTCATGATGAAGCCACAAACTAAGGTGTTTTAGGTATTAATAAATGTTTTAATATTATTTTTTTCACATGTGGCAACCGTAACACAACTACTTTTAACTTACTTTGGACTTTCTTAATTTTTTATGATTGATATTTACGTGTTCTTCAAACATTTTGGATTTAAAAATTTTAAGCAGGAGGTTAGCTAATTGTTGTTATTTAAACGGAAATTAAAAAAAAATATATATAAAAAAATTCAAATAAGAAATTTCACAAATAAAGATTAATTATGTAACTCTCTTTTAATATATCTTTGTTTTGTAGTAAATTAGTCCAAAAAAAAAAAAATTTTTTTTGAAATAAAAATAAAATTTTCTAAAAATGGCTTACCCTTATGTATCTACAAATGCTTCCCTCTTGTTTTGTTTGTGTTTGAAATTAAATCACGTTCACTTGTGGCTTGTTCTTCCAGTTCCTTATTTTTTGGTTGGTGGCCAACCGTTCATATCCGGGCATGGTCGCATGATCTGCTGGAAGATATTCTACATTCTACATACATACATACATACATATTTATGTTCCTAGACTCCTGTAGAAAATAATAAACTCAAATTTATGCTAAAAAGTTAATATCAATTTATAAGCATTTCTACAAACCTAAAATTTATTTGTTCAACAAACTTTCGGTGCTCACTTTCCTATAAATAAACATATAATGTAGCGATGTGTAAGTAGGTATATAACTAGTCGTGTGTATCATGCGTAGTTTTAATGAGAGTTTATTACAATATAATAGTAAACATTTTCTTTATGTTCGGTTGTTAATATGAGATTATATGGGTAAACACGCGAGTTTATTAAGAGATTTACACCTCAACGGTTTATTGAGGAAAACAAAACCACTTTGTAGCTGACTAGAAAGATGGAAGTATGTCAGAAGAAACTTAAAAAGAGTAAGTATATTGCTGTTGCTACTTTTGTGCTGAAAATGACATAAAAGTATCACTTAAGTCATTGACTGACAGCAAATACTTTTAAAGGCTTTTCACACATTTTAGAGAAGGGGGAGGCAAAATCAGTTTTCATGTTCGGCAAAGGATTTCTAGGCACAGTCTTTATATACATACATACATACAATTTTAAGTATTTATATATTTATTTCTACATAACTCAGCGTACAAAGCTCAGCCACTTGGCAGCCAAGGTAGCATAAAATTACAACACACCTGGGATGTGACCGGAAAACACTTTGCCAATACACGAAAATTTTGCCTTTTTGGTGGGAAAAAGTTCCTAAAAGTGAGGGGAACAAAAGGTGTTAAGCCCATTTAATATACATAAGTTTATATATTATAATAAAAATTGTATGAAATGTTATAAATCGCTGTGGATTCAGATTTTTTTCTTGTATATTTTTATATGTTAATTAATTTTTTTTCAACTGTCAACTGACTCTACTTGAGCCTAACCCAGGCGAAAATGAAGCTGTGCTTGATATTTCTCTAAAAATCATAGTACTTAGAGAGATATATATACATATAATAAACTAACAAGTTTTTGGCATTTTGTCCAATTTTTAAATTAGTTTTTAATAATAACAATTTGAAGCGACCAAACCTACGTACGATCTGTTCTTTTAACCAAACTTCACTTATGTTCAGGGTTTTCCATAAGAGGTGTTATCTTGATATTAAAAAATCTTTACCCTTAAAAAGGTCGTTGATTTCGTTATTTGAGTGGAATGTAGCGTCGTCTTGTTGATAAAAAAACTTGTTCAGATTAATACCAAACGATTCCGGCCATAAAAATCATTAATGTTCCCTCGACAGCGCAATTCATTCATTTTAGAAAAGTAAGGTACAATGAACCCGGCGGACCAAAATTCGCACCAAACAGTTACACGTTTAGGATGGAGAGACTTTTCAACAATAAATCTTGGACTTTCCGAGTGCCAGATCGGACAGTTTTGTTTATTGGCATAGCCATCGAGGTGGAAATGAGCTTCATCAGTTGAGATGATTTTTCCATGAAATTTTTATATTAAGTTTTAACAATTTCAAGGATTGACTGAAGTGTGAATCGTTCCACTTTTTACTTGACAAATTTCAAAAAATCATTGCTTCAAACCTGACATCTACTAGAATATCAGGCTATTCAAAATAACACCTCTTGTTTTCAGGTCTTCGGTACATTTTCGAAAATGAAAAATATTATTTTTAGGCATATCATCCAAAAATTTAACTGAAACCAACCATAAATATATATAGTATTTTTATAAATAAATCCACCAAGTTTCCGAAAAAAAATTTCTAGTAAAAAGAATTATAAATACTATTTTTTCCCAAAAAGTCATCTATGTATCGAATTTAAATTAAATCGAAAGTTTAAAAAAATTGTTTCGAATGGGCTAGGCTCTTGTTCCTTTCATATGAGCCTTCACAGCAACCATAGAAACAATCGGCTTGGTAACCTTTGGCATAGCTTTTCATACAAGGATGGGTTTTTTTTTTATATACAAGCAGATGAACATTGTATGATCGGAGTCCAACAGTCCTCCACGGCAAGCACGATCCGCAGTTGCGAGACCCAAGTAATGGAAGCCCAATCAAGTCTGTTACTTACCATAGCGAACTCTAGTTTAACCTCCCCAACCTCGAATCAGATATACTTAACGTATGAACAAGAGGTATATGAGTCCCCGCATGATACTACCCACATTTTGGTTCTCCCACTAAAATTCACTCATCTGGCACGTCTTTTCCTATGATATAAACGCATTAAAGTCCTCCGAAAGATGATCTCGATGACACAGACTGAATTTGCCTGTTCTTAGGCCGGGTTCAGCGAAGAAAAATTCCAAAAAAAAAAAAACGAACACTTGTTACCAGAGTGAATATGAAAAATATTTATTTTCTTCTCGTTTCATAGCACTCTTAGAAGCGGATTTGCGTATTCTTACAAAACACTTCTCTGATGCAGCAAGATTTTTTTTTTAAATTTCACTGAAAAGTAAACGTCCGACTATAATGCCAGAATATCCTACGAGTTTCCAAGAAAATGCTATTCATTTGAAATTGAGGTCAGACTTTAAAGCCTTCGAAGCTAAGGCTCAAACGTGTCGACTGCTTATGATAACTTAAAATCCATTTGAAATTATAGTTGTTGTGTCAGTTTGGAAATTTGCTTTTCACTCACTACATCTTACTCAGTATATCCTTATCATATCCTTTGACTCTCTTTCCCTGCGCTTTGAATCTACGTTATCTTATTATTTCTTGCTAAAACTCAACATAGTCGTATGTATGTTCCTACATGTATGTATGTATGCGTAGTGATATGCTTGAAAGGAAAAACCTGTCACAAGTCATGTTGGCCTTTGCAAAATGAGTTCTGAAACAACCGAACTAAAAGCTAAAGGTAAGCAAGACCAGTATATTTATGCAACAACAACAACAACTGTGGTGAGCTGACCAAATTTTAGCATCAATAATTTTACACTCAACAAAGTGACATAACTTTTCTAGGAAATCGGCAACGGAATAGACAACAGAAAATACTTTCCAACCGCAAAGACCTTTGGTAGAAACAAACATGGGCGCACATACATACAAACAGACATTCACGCACATAGTACATACAAACAGGTATACAAATATATTTGCAGAAATATCTAACCTCATTGTCGTCGTCGACAAATGGGAATTGATGTGGGCTAACGAAGGAGGGCTGACGGGTGCAGTTGTTGGTCTGCCGGCCTACCAGCAGCGGCTGCTGAGGCTTATTCACCTGCACAATTGTTTGGCTTTGAAGGCAGGGAATTTGTATGCCGAAGTGAATCAGCAAATTTTACAGGCTATTTTACGCAATCAGTAAACGAGCTATCACCATCAGCGTAATCATGAGAAGCGGTAGAGTCTAACGGGAAATATGCTATTTCAGGTGGGCGTTCGTTGTACGTTGAGAAGCATAGTTATAATCAAGACTTTTGTTGTACGTATAGTAAATATACATGTATAGTAGATATGTAATGAAGTATATACAACAACAAACAGTGCATACATAATCAACCAAAGTGGCCTAACGGGCACAAAGTAGGCATAAAAAGCATATTTCAACGCAACCACTTTGGCGCGCTGGCAGCAAAGCTAAGAAGGCAGAACGTCCAGGGAATTGTTGGCGAAGATAAAAGACTGAAAAGGTAATTCAAACTTACGCAATGATTTTATTTATTTTTATTATGACACCTTTATGAGGGTGGTATGACAGAGAGAGAGAGAGATAGAGACAGGGGTAAAAGCAGAGAGTGGGACAGCAGTGGGTGTTGTAAGGTCAATTGGCTGAAGAAATGAAAATGTTTTGTCACGACGGTAATAAATAAATAAATTGAACACTGTATTGAGGGTGAGCTATTAAATAATAAATGTACCGTAATAAAATGAAATTTCAACAAAAAGGGGCGCACGAATTTAAAAGCAGACAGCAACGCCTTAAATTATGCAATTAAATTTGTTTAAGCGGCTCGTCTGCAACTCATTCGTGCGTCAATAAGTGGGTTGGCAAATTGAAATTCGGCAATAAAAAAAATATAAAGGAATTGTTTACAATATTTAGTGCGACCTAAAAATGGAAGTCATGTAAGAAATCAATTAACATGCCTTTAGGCTCTGGTATACTTTTTGGCGTAACCTATGTAAACATTTTTAAACAGGGATAACCTTTTTGCGGATTCGAAAATGGGCGAAAGTAATAAAATATAGAATGAGTTTTTTCATGAATTATTTTTAGTATAAAAATAGAATCTTGCTTTGATTATATGTACGTGGTGGGGAAATGCTTCTCGCAATGGAGCCATATTTGCGGTCTCTAGGCGATTCCACTGCCATAAATACCTGACTTTTGACCACAACAAAACATGTTCGGTTTGTCACTTAAATTACACAGATGTCATACTACATTCCTGCACTTTTGAAACCACAAAATAGATAACCCTTTATGAATATTCTATTATTTAATTAAACAACATTTCTAAGCCCAGCGTGAGTCCACTAGAAATATTTTAATGAAATCCTCGTTTTCAACAATAAAGCTTTTGTTAAATTCACATTTACGCCTAAAATTATGCATTTTAATCGAATTATTAAATTAAGACACACAAAAACTTATAAATAGAGTTTGGCATAAATATATATTGGTAGCAAAATCCAAATAAACAAAATAAACTACAAAAATAGATTGCTCGTCTCTACGCCTATACCAGAGAAAATTTGAAATATTCAAACCGGAAAACCCAATTAAAATATCAATTTTGTTGAGATTAAAAGCAACTAAGTTTCGCTCGTCGTTCACCCAAAACTCTTATCGTTGTATGTACAGTTGTACAACGGACAACCGAAGCGATTAGTGCGCTGTTATTGGTCTTCCGCCCGTTTTTGTCGGCTGTTTGGTCTGTTGACCTACGTACGAGTATACGTTTTCAGTTTGTACTATTTACATATTGTGTATATAAGAGTACATACATATGTGTTCTTAAAATTTATACATTACTCTTTGCGAGTCTTCTTCTTTTTTTTTTGTCGCTGGCTCTTTCAACTTTCATATTTTCAACTTTAAATTGAAATTATAACTTTTTGTCTTTCTTTGTATTTGCTTAACTTTCTTGCCAGTTCTTGTATTAAATAAAGGAATTTTGCTTATTTAAGATTGTTGGATTTGCTCAGAGTATGGCCAATGGAGAATAATTTAGTCTGAGACGTGATACCAACCTTGTTTCTGGAACATCTAATAAAATCAAATAAATTTAATAAAATTAGGGTACAATCGAAGAAAAATTAACAAAAATGATAGCTCAGAATAATACGGCGACAAAAAGTCGATTGCAACCAGGCCTTTCCAATTGCAGTTCTTCTTCTTCCTTTGCTACCACCTGCAGATACTGCATCGAAAACTTTCAAAGCTGGAGTGTTGTTATCTATCCGGACCACATAATCTCACGACTGCGGTTTTTACCGTTCCCAACTCGTAGAGGATCGTACTTCTTACAACTGACTAATCAGATGTAGTCATCGTCCATGCCTCTGCACCATTTAGCAGGACGGGAACGATAAGCGTCTTGTAGAATTTGATTTTTGTTCGTCGGAAGGGGACTTTATTTTCAATTGCCTACTCAGTCCAAAGAAGCACTTGTTGGCAAGAGTGATTCTGCGTAGGATTTCCACGCTGAAATTGTTGTTGGTCCAAAATTGGTTTCCAGATAGATGAAGTTATTTAGGACTTCAAAGTTATGACAGTCGACAGTAACGTGGGACCCGAGACGAGACTGTTTGTTTATCATGCCCTCTTTCACTACCAGATCCATATCTCTGCTCCATATCTCAGCTCTGCAGCTCTCACTATTTTTTTCAGCAACGGATTAGAGTAGTAGCTCGGAGAGGTCCTTAACGATCCTGACGAAGTTTTTTGTGTTGTTTAATGTCAGCCTACACAGCTATATAAGTTTTGCGGGATACCGATTTCAAACAGAGTGGCGCAGAGGCAGCTCCTTTTCGTGCTGTTACCGGAGGAGTTGCTCTGACATTAGTAACCTTTTCTCGTCGGTATGTTTTGCGACACTTTTAATTGAAAAAATGGTATAATCTTTAAACTTACCTTATTTATTGAACCAAAATTGGCAATTTCTGTCATTACCCTTTTTATTCTTATGATTTGCTTGTTATTTTTTTTTTATCCAAAGGATTGCTTTACTCATTAATTAATTCAACAGTAATCGCAACAGACCGCAAAAGGTATGTATGCGTAATTGAGCTCAAAGCAAACCCTCTTTGTGAGCTCTTTTTGCTGCGGCCACTTCAGAAAATATCAAATGAAATTCTAATTAAGCGTGGTTTATCCACCCACCCATACCATGCTCAGTGGACTTTTTCTATTTATATTTAGATACTGCAACATTAGCTGCATATAACCAAGCTTTTAACAGGTCCAAGCTGTGGTTTATAATGATGTTGGACAGCAGCGATATCACTGCAGAGAAGGGCACTAGTTGTGAACTGAAATGTTACTAGTTTGCTTTTTACATCAACTTGTTCAGCAACTGTGAGATTTTCTATTTGCAGTTTGATATTTTTTAGACAAAATTGTCAAATACCTGCTTTATACTAGTAAAATACTAGTTCACTGATGTACCGCAGTCCCTTAGCTAACTACTAGTACTAGTTTTACTTCTAACTGTGAGGGCTCTATGATGAGTAGTTCCTAGTAACTCAAACAAGCGAATGTCTATACATTTATCTGTTTGTAGGTATGTGTGTATGTGTGTTAAACCACTTAGCGGCTGCATCACTACTTTGACGTTTGACTTTACACAGTGCAGAGGCAGCCATAATGTGTTTTAGCCACAAAGCGCATATTTGGTGTCTCATTAGCGAAAGATAGAAGGATAATTTTGCTTCAAATAGGGGAAACAGCAACTTGTTATACACACACACACCCACACACACACACACTATGTGCTAACAGAAAAGTAGATTCATGTCCTTCATAGTTCAAAGTAAGTATTCTAATTTTCACCTCCAGTCTATTCTTTCCTGTCATCTAAATTGATTTTTGAAATACCACTTTAAGCTTAAAGAGTACCAAATCTCAATAGTATCGAGAATCACTCGATTTAAAAAATACACGTAATAAAAAACAAACAAAAAAAAATTGTAAGCAAAATCTCACTAAAAACTAACCCACTCTTCTAAAAAAAATATTTCAAAATACATATGTTTATTTAAGTAAAGTTGAATCAAAGATATTTCATGTCAAAAATATCTATTGCGTTACTCAGATATTTATATTCTCATTCCATCAATTATATTCCTTCCAGCAACCAGTTAATCGGATTTTATAGCTCCTGAAGGACAATCCTTCGCAACCTTCAATACTTTGGCCACTTAGGTATATACGAGTGTATGTAGATACACATTTCGTAAATGAATGACAAACTCAATTTGATTTTATTGCCTACATTAGCACACTTCAAACATCACTTTTATCAAATTTCTCCGTTGAATTGAAGAAGTATAATAAAAACGAAATGAGCAACACATTGTCAGTTTATTAGAAGGATTACCTGTCGAAGTGGTCATTTGGGAGACTGTAAGACTTTCATGCGAGTCCAAAAGTGTTTGTAACAGCATAAGGACATACATAGGTACATATATTTGGATATAAGTTTGTACGGATATGTCCACTTGATAGCAGACGAATCATTAGATGTTTGTCAAATGTCCATAAGTGCCTCAAGAGCTAAAAAATCAACGAGACGGCACGATATATTACAAATGCGATCGAATGCCAGAGAAAAAGTAACCGCGTCAATATGGGTGAGCTGAAGGGCAAAACCCGCGTGTCAACCGCAACGCTGACAGTCATATTGATGTAACAACAGAAAGCAAAATGGACAAAAAATGTCTATAATGAGCTTAATGGATTATTTAAAGGATCAAGTGACGAAAGTGAGTGGCAAACAGAAATTTATTTGAAAAGGAAAATGAACTTATAGCAAGATAGCCAAACCTTTCATAAAAGGTAAGGAAGATAGCAAGAAGAATGAAATGAAAGTAAAAATTAAATCAAATAAAATAAATAAAGGAAAAAAAGAATAAATTAAATTAAAATAAAATGAAAAATATAATAATATGAAATAAATAAATCAAAAACTAAAAAATAGGAAGCAATTAACCAGCGCCCAAATTAAAATAAAGTTTAGAAAAATAAAATAAAAGAAAAAAAATAAAAAAAAATAAAATAAAAAAAAAATAAAATAAAAAAAAAAATAATCAAAAGCAATATAAACTCAAGTATAATAAAATAACATAAAATTAAGTAAAATAAAACTAAATAATTAAAAAATATAAAGAAACAATTACTATATATCAAAAACTAAAATAATATCGAATAAAATAAAATAAAAATAAAAATAAATAAATAAAATTATATAAACTCAAGTATAATAAAATAGCATAAAATTACGTAAAATAAACAAAATAATTAAAACATAAAAAAAATTCTTTATATCTAAAAATAAAATAATACCGAGTAAAATAAAATAAAAATAAATATATATAAATTAAAAAAAATAATAATTAAAAAAAATTAAAAAGGGGAAAAATTAATATAAAGTAAAATAAAAAAAAAAACAAAATAAAAATCATAATAAAATAAATATAAATCAATAAAATGGAAAAAAGATTAAAATAAAATAAAACAAAAAAAAAAATAAAAACGAAATAATATAAAACAAGATAATAAAATAAATAATTATAACAAATAAAATAAATTCGAATAAAATAAAACAAAATACAATAGAATAAAGAAGACAAAATAAAATAAAAATAAATGAAATAAAATGAAAAAAGTAAAAAAAAAAATAAAATAAAAATATCTGAAATAAAAATAAAATCAATTAAATAAAAAAAAAAATATAAAATAAAATAAAGAAGATAAAATAGAATAAAATGAAATATAAAAACAAAGTCAAATAAAATACAGTAGAGTAAAATAAATATTTTAAATTAAAATGAAGTAGAATAAAATAATGTAAAGTAAAATAAAATGTGTTAACAGCATAAGTTCGAGTTATTTAAATTGAAAATTAAGAGAGTCATCATTCACTACGCTACAACTCCGAAACATTTTCGGACTAAAACACTACTAGGTAGCAAAAGAAAGCTTTTCATTCAAAAAATTTTCACAAAGCTTGACGCATGCGCCAATCTTGCCAAATATCCAAAGTCTCGGAATCGCAGGACTCTGCACACTATGCTGTGGCGGCAAATGACAACGCTTTTAAAACGGCTTGCAGCAAGTGTGCTCTGTGGCAAATAAATGTGAATTCAGTTTGATTTCGGCTAACGTGCGCTGCGGTTGTGTAAACGGGTGAAAAATCGTTAGAAAAGTTACAAAGCAAATAAAGTGTTGTAAACAGTTGAAATACTGAAACTGTTTGCGAGTTTTAATGAAACCTAAAATTAATGTAAAAACAATTTGAAAGATTATGAAGCATATATTTAAAATAATAATATAAAAATTAAAATTTAAATTGTTTTTTTTCTGTGTTTCAATCAAATTAAATATTTCATTTAATTAAACCGTTTAAATGCTTAAAACTGAAAATATTCTTTTCGCATAAAAACGCGCAATAAAATACAGTTGTTGGTTGTAACTGGTTCCCGTGCGTGTGTGTGTATGTAAAGAAGTAGGTTAATTGGCCTATATGCGCTTGTTACAACATACTTATATTAAATATTATATGCATAAGTGCATTAACATACTGACATATATGCTTGTATGAGAGTACAAACGCGACCACTTGAAAAGCGCACAGAAGCAACGCCACGTGTATTTTCCCTACAATATTTTCACAAGCAAAAGCAGGTGTGTAACGCTGACAGAGTAGTATGTTTGTGCTGGTATTGCGTAGGACTACATATTAGCATACGGAGTCCTGCACATTAAATGGACACAAGTGGGCTGCAAATGTTTTTAAAGCATTACGTACTTGTTTGAACGCATATATTAATAAATTAAATATTTTTACTGAAACTTTTTTCTGTTCTAAAATATGCGTATGATTTTTACCAGACTGTGTGGTAAATAAATGTTGAAAATAAATTAGTAGAAGATATAAATTTGTTTTCGAATATTTCCAATGCAATGACATCGTTTGAGTAAAATTTTATTATTTATTTATCATATTAATGTAAGTACAAGTAGGTTGCGTATACGCAGTGTAGTATTTAAAAGATACATATTGGGCCATAAAGAGGATTAATGGCGAAATAAGGTGCCGCTAAGCTTATAGAAAAAAATGTTATTGTGGTACCTCTTTGGCCAGCAAAACCAATCTCCGCCAATGAGCGGACTTGAAAAAAAAATTACTTATAAAAATCTATCAAACATTCCCTCATTTTGGGGGAAAAATAATACCCGCACAACGTAGAAAGAGCTAAACAGAAAATCCTGTCAAGAATTGTATGTTAAAACGTCAATTACATATCTATATACAAAGATATGAGGCTATTAGCATGAAAGCAACCGTTTTGATAACTTTTCAGTATAACAGATACCAAAGACCAACTTGTGGAACTCTGGTATTATTTTCACGAAGTTTTCATCATGTGCGTCATTCGATTTTTTTTTTATGGAAATGGGGAATATTTCGTCCATAAATGCGTCATTGTTTGCCTTAAAATAAATGCAAGCCCATGGCGTTAACTATATGGAGTACATGAGAGTGTGTCTCTTAACTCAATTATAGTAGAATTTTTTATTTTTCAATTAATTTATTTCCATTTAATTTCTCCTTGAACAACAGAAATAGAACTTCCTAAAAGGCTCTTATTGAATTTGGAATTTGTTGGGATTTAGCTGAAGTCACCATAATACTAATATTAGGTTTTGGCATTGAAGAGTTAGATGGAGCTGGCACCTTATACATATTCATATGCACAAAAATAATATTTCAATTAAGATCATGTCATAGAGAAAAAGATCGTTAAAATATTCGGAGATCAACAGGGATATATATATATATAAATTGGCTCTTTGTAACCGCTGAAGCGATTTTTGGCCGAGCTTCTACTCCAATTTGTAGTTTTTGCGTCTTGCTGTTTTTTCTACTAAGCCGCTTCCGAATGGCCCATGAATTTTTTTAACAAAAATTTATTTCATGTTCAGAGGTATTACCTGTCGAGGGCGACCGGAATTAAAAAAAATGTAATTACTTTTTTATTTAAATTATTTTCAATATTTTTTGGATGTTAATCGTTCCAGGATTTAAACACTATCTTTTCGAATGGCAGTGCACAATGCCAATCACTCCGGTACGGCGACCGCCAGGTATATCCCCAGGTGTGTTAGTTGAAATTTGCCGGTTTTTTCGATGAAGAAAACACTTAATTTTCAAAGGAATCTCAAAGTTTTTTTTATTCAAAGTATTGACCATTGGTTTCTACACATTTCATCCATCTCCCAGGCAAATTATGGATACCAATCCAAAAAAAAAATTTTCTCTTCCTAGGCAAACCATTCGACGAGCCATTTTTCGACTTCTTCAAAATTAGCAAAGCACTGCACTGCAAGGGAGTGTCCCATCGATGCGAAAAGGTGATAGTCGGACGGGGCGAGGTCTGGAGAGTACGGCGGGTGCGATAATATTTCCCAATTAAGTGTTTTTAATGTGTCTTTCACCAATTTAGCGGTATGAGACGGCGCGTTGTCATGTTGCAAGATAACTTTGCCCATTCCGACCGTTTTTCGATCAACGCATGAATAAAATTTCAGCTTTTCACAAATGGTTTTTCGATTTTCCATTTGTTTATCGTTCAGCTGGTGTGGCACCCATTTTCTATACTTCTGAATCTTTCCCATGGCTTTTAAACGTTGGCAAATTGCTCCTCGAGTCACATGTAGAGTTTCTGCCGATTTTTGTTGGGATTGGGTTGGATCAACATGCAATTCCTCGTCTTCGAACTTTTTCGCTGCACCAGGATGTTCATTGTCTGTCAAAACGAAATCTCCACTTTTAAATTGACGAAACCATGTCTCACATGTACTAATCCCTGGAGCATGTTCACCATAAGTTTCTACCAGCAACCAGTGAGCTTCAGCTGCTTTTTTCTTTTGATGAAATAAGAAAAGCAACGAATGCCGCAAATGCGATTTACTTGGAACAAAACTCGATATATTCACTGAGGTAAACAAATATGACGTTATTATTTTGGCGGAATGTGACTTGCGTATTTTTGTAGATTAATGTCACTAGAGAGAAATTACATACATGCCAAATCATAGAAATTTATACATATTGCTAGCGAGATCTATTAGTAAAACCGGCAACCTTCAACAAACACACCTGGTATATATCAACATAAAAGATGCTTGACAATCGTACTCTACAAGCCTGTGAAGTTTAAAAATTTTCGTTGATTTTTCAACACACTTCAGATATATAAATTAAGAGCTACTTGACAAGTTAATAGCGGGACAAAAAATATCGGTTTAACCGATAGTTTGCACTGGAATCCAAATAACTCTATGAAAATTTGTTAAATAATCGGAAAATTCCTACAACTCAGCAATTTCCATTATCTTATCAACATTTAGCCTTCCATACCCTGAGCATATTTTACATCGAAATTACTGGAATGAAAACGGTGGAACCAAAATTTTGTATAGTTAATTGCTATAATATCAGGATCATAAACACTATTCACCTTTTTAGCTGCATGATCTGCATTTTCGCCTTTATCGAAAAATAATTAGAATATATCGAATTTTTCTTTTACTGGTGTGCATCTTGGCGCTGAAGCACTACTGAGTTAAGCCATCAACACTTTTCCTTTCATCTTATTTGATACAAAATATCATCTTTCCAACACCATCTAATGTAGTCAATTCGTACTTATAGAAAGCGAGAATTAGATCATTAAAGCCATTTAAAGATTAATAAAATATTAAAGAGAAATAATAGTAAATCGGGTAAACTATTAAAATAAAGTCAAATTGTTATTTGTTGTTACAACACAATTTTTTTTACTTTTATCCATGTTTTATAAATAAATAAATCTATTTTATGAAGCCCTTCGATAATGCGAGTACAACATAAATACTCATCCCACACGAGGACTATTTAAATCTATTAACACCCGCCAATTAAATATTTGCATAAGAGCTTTTTTATGAACCTGCCGCGTAGGAAGCACTTTAGTAAAGAGAGAAGTAAAAAGGGCGAGATAAAAATGAAATGAATAAAAAAGTTGGAAAAGCAACAAAAAAAAGTACATAAACAAAATTAAATTTTAAAACCAGCAAATAAAGTGTTTTGGGTGGTGCGAGGCGTATACACTCGTAAAAAAATCAACTACATTAAAAGAATAAAAATAAAAGTTTAAATAAAAAAGTTTAAAGATAAAAACAAACAGCAGAGAAGCGAATTGGCAGTTGAAGGAACAGCAGATGGAAAAAATGTGACATGATAAATAAATAAAATAAAATAAAAAATGAACAGTTATAAAATATACGCAGTCAACGACAACACATCAACAACGCGAAAGGCACGCTTCGCTGTCGCGACCAACTACCAAGCGCGTTAATCCTTCAAGAGCGTCGCCAGCGACTGCGGCACAGCGGCTGCAGAGCGACTGTAAGCAGCGACATTTTAACGATACGTAAATAATAAAGCAAAACAAGACAACCAAATGCAAAAAAGTAAAGCAGTAAAATAATAAAACAGTAAAAAGTAAAAAAAATAGAAAGTTGAAGAAGTAAAAGAAATAAAAAGTAAAAAACGAAACGAAAAGTAAAAGCAGCAAAAACTTTTATCTTCCGCAATAAAAATGTGCAAATAAAAAGTACAAGCGAAAAACAAAATCAGATTAAAAATAATAAAATATTTAATTTTAAATACGCAAAAAGTGGAAAAAAGGCAAAACGCCGCCAACATTAAGCGTTTGAACTCTTTTTCGCTTTTCACTTCTGCGCGCGCGCGCTTAAGCCAATAACCGTTGTTGTAAGCAATTAAAAATGGCTTAACACATACGTACATATATATGCACACTATACACACTTGTTTATATGTATTTTACAATTTTTCGAATTTTCGAATTTCCACAGCGTAAATTTTTTTGTTGTTGTTGTAATTATCAAATAGTTTGTGACAGTCGCGAAAGTTGTGCGTTGCAATGTTAAAAGAAATAATGGAAAATAGAAATCCAATAACAAAATAAAAGTGAAAAATTGTTTTGTTTTGCAATTGTAGTGCAGTGAAAAAGGTGTTGCAATGAAAAATCTCCAATTGTTGCCGAACTGCAATCATTGTCAATATTTTTAATTTCAAAGCAGCGAAACGAATAGTTGGAAAATATGTGAGTAATTTCTTTGTCTGTGTTTAAATTGATTGAATGTGTGTGTAGTTTAAAAAAATAAATATTTATAAATTCATTGATTTTCATAGATTTTCATAGATTTTTCCGCAACTTCTTCCGTGTATAACTTCAGGTATTTTTAATTGGATTTTACGTTATTTATTTTATTATAACCTATAAACTTTTATGTGAAAATGCATGAAAAAGAAAGAAAAGTGTTTTACACATTAGCCTAGGCAAGATATTAAGCATATCGAACCCTGAATACGACTTTTGCGAGTAGATCGTTCCCAGCTACACTTCCCGGAAAGCGAGGCAAACGCCTATCTTAGCATCAAATATTAAGCAAACCCGATCGAAATTACGATTCTTGCGCTTAGACAGCTTCCATGTCCATTTCTCGCAAAGCAAAGTTTTTCACAATTTAAGCAAGAAAAAGAGAATTATCAAGAAAATAAAACTTTAAATACGATTTTTCCAAAGAAGTCGATCTCGAGTAAACTTCACCATCTCTTTAAGATCATCTAGACACTTTAGGCGCCTTTCATTGGGCTCATGCAGAACAAACTTTGAAATGTACGACCCTTTTAGATCTTTGTGTAACGATTTTAATACACATTTCACCAGCATTGATTTCTCTGACTCGCCTTTCTGTATCAAAACCTACTTAGTGAGGGCTTTAAATAATTAAATAAATTCCCTCTTCTTTTCCCCATGCAATTTAGGTTAGGCGGGAGGTAAGTAACGCTAGATTTGTCGTTAAAAAGGAAACCTTGGCAAAGATACCCATAAATGTTCTACATATTAAGTAAAACTGGGCCTTCGAATCGATTTCGGAATAAAAGGTACTTTTGATATCTTCAAATAGTCTATTTTCCAGGAAATTGCTTCCTTAAAGAATGCCTATAGCATACCTTCAAGTTTCAGTGGTTTAGGCTGCAGGTAGATGCGTCTGTCATACAAAACAGAGCCCTTAGATATATGTACATATACCATCAGTGTATAATTAGCCATTTTGAGTCCTTCTAAAAGATTTGATATCAAAAATAAAATATGTAGAGATTAATTAATTAATTAATTAAAATTCTGTTTTGCTTATTAAGTTCAAATATAAATAAGCCACGGCTCAACTGAAGAGTTCGTATGAGCTGTGGTAATCATCTACTAGTTATGTGGCTCTGGGGAAAAAAAAAGACATAAGTCATCTTTATTGCCATTTTTTACTAGAATCTTGACCATATAGGTAAGGTTGATGTAGAAAAGTGTTTAAAAAACCCATTCAAATTCAGAAGACGTCTTAAAATATGCTAGAAAATGCAAAAAACGGAAGAAATTGTTGTTGTTATTGTTGCTGTTGTTGTTATGTAGATCTCTGAAAACCAGGTATGTACATACATACATAATATTTTCCATCGTAGAAGATAAAGGCGTACTTTAAGAGAATTATTCGTCGCAGCTGATAACTCCTCCAATATGGTCAGCTGATATGGAATATGAATATCGAATAAAATAAGCTTACAAGCTTTTTCTCATGCAGACAGATTGTCTGTGCGATGAAATGGTTTTTACAGTAGTTGTAAGGAGTAGAATACCCCTTCTGGACACATCCTTCGCTAGTGCGGGACATTTTTTTAATGGGAAAGCAATAGGCTAAGATCTGTAGAGGCGGCAAAGTATAGAGACTTGTGCAAAATAGGCGCAAGACAAATATATGACAAGGCAATACTTAATGTATAGTTCGGTCTTGTTCGTCGAGGGAGAACTAAGATTTAGTAAAGACTTTTTTATTACCTTTGACGAAGCTTTTAGTGTTGTTCGTAGAGGAAGCTCATTTACGTAATATTGAAAGCAGCTTAAGAATGACGTGGAGATAATGGGTGTCGAACTTCTATTCACGGGTGCTTTCCAAGATTTGGCGCCTTGTGGACATGTGATCGGTTGATAATTTTCCCACAGGGAGGTCGTGCTGATAAGGTTCAATCAGTTTTTTTTATAATGTGCTTAGGTCTTAAATACAAAACCGTATATGCGACATTTAAGATGTAAATCCCTTTTTTTTGGATTGAATAGACCAAAGAAGCTGATGCATGCACCTTGTCAGTTCTTCACCAATGCATTTCAATTTGCTTGGCTGGATTTTTTTCCAACTCAGCCGCTTTATTGTCTTTCAGGCGCCATCTTTTGATAATTAAAACTTTTATTTGATTTTAAATTTATTTTTAATTTTCTCAGCTCACACATATCGAAATTCCTTTCATTATATCGCTCATTAAAATTGTTTTTAAGAAGCAATTTGATATTTTTAATCGTCTTAATTTTCGCTTTGAGTAACTGAAATAAAAAATAGAAAAAAAAATCCAATGAAATTTCATGTATTAAATTTATACTGCACCAAAAAAAAAAAAATATATATGTATAAAAATATAGCATTATAAATGAGTGTGACCCCATTTTCGCGTTCCTCTCGAAACATCCATCGTCAAAAAGGAATGATATACGCCGGTAAGCCTGATGATATGGTACACCACTGCGTATGCAGCTGGCAATCAACAAAGTTCATTTTTAATGCGGTGGTGTAGTATTTATGTAAATTTGTATATTTTCTCACAATTTACATACAAAGAACGTATGCATTTCACTTTAATTGTTGCCAAATAAATATTTCTGAGAAATGTTGCTAAGTAAGCATATGAATGTATATATATACGAAGCTATATGTTTGAAGCTATAGAAGAGTTCGAGCTAAAATTAAAAACAGAAAATGCTTTTGTAAATGTCAACGAAAAATATACATATTGTAACAAATCAAATTTACGAAATTCGTTTATGCATATATACGATCATATGATTGTACATATATATGGTATATATGAAGTTTTGTATGTATCTGCAAGCAGTGTTGAATTTTCTCTATAGAAATTTTCTTTAAATTTATGTTCTTACACCTCAAGCAATGTTTAATGCGAACAAAATATCTGTTAGGAAGTATAACAAACATTCACATGTCACTCAAAAATATATACATACATTTGAAAGTTTACCAAATTGCCCTTAAGTCATTATCGTTTACACCATTGGCAGAGCTTGTTGTCTAAGCTTATACACATGTCTTTAAAACTCTCAAAATTTTTCAATCTTTTTTTCTTATTTTTATACATATAATATTTATACACATTTTAAACGTACATACATATATGCTAAATAATCATATAACATTTCCCCTCTTTCCTTCCTAATGCGTTTTTGGTATTTTTCCTTCAATAAATGTTATACCATCAACACACACACTCCCACTTACTTAGCGTACCTATAATAGAAATACATAAATACTCGTATATACATATATACATATGTGCAGTATGCCTGCGGTTTTGACAAAATTTTTTGTTGTAGTCGCTCAAGGACACACTTTATTTTAACTTCAAATTTTACGCTTTGTATGCTCTGGAGTGCCGCTCGTTTGTCGAGGAGTGCCAGTTTCGCTTTGCTTTGTTCATTTTCATTTTTATATTTATGTTTTAAGGTTTTTTATTTTCTTTACTTAAGTTTTTAACTGCTTTGTGACATTATTTTTTCGTTTCTTAACATCTATATGCACATGAGAAGGATATGCTTCTTCGGTTTTAAACATATGCACGTGGATGTTGGAAAAGTTTTGTACACCCCAAAGGCACATTTTTATTTCTATTACTGTTTTGTTATTTTTGTTGTTGTGTTTGACAAATCTCGTGCCATAATTGCTGTAAGATTACACCTAGAATGACATGTATTTTGCACTAATACATATATGTATATGTGTATGTGTTTGCTTGAATGATTGATATTTTTTTGGAGCTTTGACTAAAGCATGAAGAACTGAAGAGATGAAATTTTAAAATATTCAATTTGAAACTAGAAGAAGATTCACAAAATTTATTATAATATCTTATATTTGTATATAAATATATACTTCATTTTTGAGGAACGATTATTTTGATATTTGTGATTAAATTTATACATTTTTGTATAAAAAAATAAATTCCCCAAAAATTTTGCACTAAAAAAATTACATATATGAATACGAGGGACCTAATAAAAGTTCGTTCAGTTGGTGACTTTTAATTTGTTTTTGTTAAATCTAAAAATAGCGAATCCCGTGCAATTACTTTGTTAATCTTCCTTTCGAATTTTAGAACGAAATTTTCCATGTGATTCTCTTCGGGTTTCGGCTTAATTTACAGCCAATACAAATATTCAGTGAATGCCAAATTGCATTTGGAACGATTTCACTGTCTTTAGAGACTATTTTTAAGTGGCTGGGAAGATCCCAGGCCGGACATTTTTCCCTAGAGGACGAGCCCCGAGAAGGTCGACCAAAATCTTCCACTGATGACGTCACTGTAACTCTGGTGAAGTCCGAAATTGACGAAGATCCACGATTGACACAAGAAATGACTGCTAATGAATTTGGCTGTATCGCGAATATTAAGTAATCATCTGAGATACACGAAGAAATCTGCTTGATAGGTAGCACGTTTTTTAAATGTGGCCCATAAAGAAGCTGGAGTGCATTTTGCTCGATTTTTCCTAAACAAATTCGAAGATGGTCAGTCCAGCATTATCTGGGTTTGGCGGTTACTGTAAAATGGTACACCGAAGAGTGCTTACCATAAGTTTTCAAAAATTTGTTGGAAAAGAGGAAGAAAGAGGATCGTGACAAGGCGCCATCCCACACTGCTGAACTAACGAGTAATTTTATTGAGATCTCTTGGATCTCAGATATACGTCCAGCGCCACATTCCCCGGATATAGTGCCTTGAGATTTCTGGTTAAATCCAAAAATTCCCAAAAAAATTGAAAGGAAAGGTCTTTGATAGCAACGAAGGCATAATTAATGCGTTTAATGCTGAACTTAATAAGCTAAAAAGCAAGATTTTTAAGACTCGACCATCGAAGTTTGAAAATGACACAAAAATACTTGATTTTTGATCTTCAGTTAGTGTATTAGGTGTCATACACCATTCTCTCTCGCTCACTCTCTTTTCTCGCTCCCTAGAACTTTCCGAAGGACGCCGCATTCGATTACCAAAGCCTGAGAGTCCATTCGTACACTCAGTAAACAGCTGGAATACTTTAATAACAAGTTGGAATTTCATCGAAATTTATTATCTCTTATACTTGTTTCATCTGATTTTAGTTTTTTATTTTATTCAATACATGGAAGTATTTAGCAGAATATCTTCTTCTTCTTCTTTATTAGCGTTAGCACCGCTTACGCGATTATAGCCGAATCAATATAAGAGCGCCATTCTTCTCTTCTTTTCGCTGCTTGGCGCCGGTTGGAAATGCCAAGTGAACCCAGACCACTCTCCACTTGATCTTTCCAACGGAGTGGAGGTCTTCCTTTTCCTCTGCTTCCACCAGCGGGCACTGCATCAAATACTTTCAAAGCTGGAGTATTCGTATCCATCCGGACCACATGACCTAGCCAGCGTAACCGCTGCTTCTTGATTCGTTGAACTATGTCAATATCGTCGTGTAGCTCGTACAGCTCATCGTTCCATCGTCTGCGATATTCGCTGTTACCAATGCGCAAAGGACCATATATCATTTGCAAAACTTTTCTCCCGAAGACTCCTAGATCCGACTCATCAGATGTTGTCATCGTCCATGCTTCTGTACCATATAGCAGGGCAGGAACGATAAGGGACGTTATGACTGTCAACAGTGACATGGGAGCCAAGTCGCGAGTGCGATGACTGTTTGTATGATGTCAGGAGATATTTCGTCTTGCCCTCATTCACTACCAGACCCATTCGCTTGGCTTCTTTATCAAGTCTGGAGAAAGCAAAACTCACGGCGCGGTTGTTGAGGACAATAATATCGATATCAGTGGCGTACGCCAGCAACTGTACACTCTTATTGAAGATTGTACCTTCTCTATTCAGCTCTGCAGCTCGTATTATTTTCTCCAGCATTAAATTAAAAAAGTCACTCGATAAGGAAACACCCTGTCTGAAACCTCGTTTGGTAGCGAACGGCTCGGAGAAGTTCTTCCCGATCCTGACGGAGCTTTTAGTGCTTCTTAATGTCAGTTTACATAGCCGTTTAAGTTTTGCGGGGATAGCAAATTCAGACATAGTGGCATAAAGGCAGCTCCTATTCGTTCTGTCGAAGGCAGCTTTAAAATCGACGAAAAGGTGGTGGGTGTCGATCCTCTTTTCACAGGTCTTTTCCAAGATTTGGCGCATGGTGAATATCTGGTCAATGGTGGACTAACCATGTCTAAAGCCACACTGAGAAGTTCCAATCAGTTTGTCGACGGTGGGCTTTAGTCTTTCACACAATACGCTTGATAGGACCTTATATGCGATATTAAGAAGGCTTATTCCACGGTAATTGGCGCAGACTGTCGGATCGCCTTTTTTGTGGATCGGGCAGAGCACACTTAAATTCCAATCATCGGCATGCTTTCAGCTGACCATATTTTGCAAAGAAGCTGATGCATGCACCTGATCAGTTCTTCGCCGCCGCATTTGAATTGTTCGGCCGGTAATCCACCGGCCCCTGCCGCTTTGTTGTTTTTTAAGCGGACGATTGCTATTCGCACTTCTTCATAGTCGGGTAATGGAACAACTTTTCCATCGTCATCAATTGGAGTTTCGGGTTCACCATCTCCGCGTGTTTCCTGTTCACTGCCATTCAGCAGGCTGGAGAAGTGCTCCCTCCATAAATCGAGTATACTCTGGGCATCTGTCACTAGCTCACCTCCCTGGGTCCTACAAGAGAATGAATTAGGGAAATTAATTAAATAAAGTAAGGAGTTTGGTATCTTAAATTACAGCGCCTAATCGTTGCGCAATGTCCGCTCTCCCGCCAAGACGTTGCCAATTTTCACCTTTGCTGTTGTGGCGTCGTTTTAATCTGTCATCATCGTAGATATGTTGGGCGCTCTGCTATTATATTATAATTCTTCTTTTGGCCGCAATTCGGTAGTCAGATTTATAAATATGCTATATGAAATATACTATCAATTTATTTAAATATCTCAATATCCCGCCTTAACTTTTGAATGAAACTTTTTTTTTCAAGATACGTAAGCCTGTCATAATATAAAAATATTAAATGAAAAGAGGCGTTTTTTAAATAAATACTCTGGCAGGATTCTTACGATTTTTTTTTGTTGAAATTGTGTTGTGCTAGGGTATAGTAATTAAAAATATATAATTGGATTAAATTTATTTATTTATTTCTTATAAATGAAAAATAATAATACAATTATCATTTTACAGAGAAAGAAGTACTAGCTGCCAGGGCTTATGGCTCTGGATTATATTGTTTTTGAAAACTTGTATTCAGATATTGTGATGTTGAGTATTTGAATTTCATTACACATCCCAAAACTATTTCAGAAAAATTTTATTTTTAAATTTGCTCTTCCGATAGGGTATAAAACGTAAGGATCAAATTGCTTTATTTGTCAAGATTTTTTTACGCAACGTTGCTAAATTTCTTCTTATGCTGTAAACTGCTCTCTATATTTCTTGCAAAATTTTTAAGGAATATTTACATATATTATTGGGGAGAAGCAAGTCATGTTGCTGGTATTATAATTTATGGGATTTTTACTAATTTTTTGTTTTGTTAACAAAGATAAAGTCTTTTGATTTTAAAAAATTAAAAAATTTTTTCATTCATTTATATGACAATTAACTCAAATTCTCTTACTTTTGCCAAAAATTAAAAGAAGTGGCATGCCTTCCTTTCCCTTTACCCTCTTCCGACAAGTTTTGCTGTACTTTACGCAACAAAAAGAATCTCAACAATTTATTTAAGCTACGATAACACCCCAAAATGCGGGGTTAGATTTTTGAAGTAAAATGTAAAGTATTTTCCCCCAATTCTTATATTTGCTTTTTTTCCAAAAAGACAAGCTAAAACATATATCATTTCCAGCTCCTCACTTCCCCTCTGAAGCTCTGTGTGTGCTCTTTTGACTTGCTCACAGCCATCAAAGCCAAGTGGAAATGTTCCTTTACATATTTATGTATAAGTGTATGACAAATTTCGAGTTTAGTCAGCAGTTGGCGGCTTGCTTTGGTTTTTAATTTCGCATTTGCTAACTCAAACAGTGTGTTTTTTTTGGACTGTTGTTGACTTTTCGCAAACAATTTTTCTCTTCTGCTTCGCCGCTGAACTAATAGTTATTCCCCTAAAAACTACGCTTAGCCACCAATGCAAAAGGGAAAAGGAATGAAGTCGTATATTTGTTTGTATTTATAATTATGTGTGTGTGTGTGTGTGTGTGGGCCAGCGTGTAACATATGTTGGAAATAATTCACTTTTTTTGCTGAAATTTTTGCTTTTAATAATTTTTTCGTTAGTTTTTTTTTTTTTTTTTTTGGAAAAACTTTTTCAACACACAACTGTGGCTTCCACTTTTAATTGTTAGTAAAAATTCAATGTTTTTTGTTGTACAGTATTTATTTGTTAAATAAGCTTGGCTTTGTGTGTACATGCCTTTGAGGCATGTGTAAATAATTGTGTTGTGTGTTTTGTGTATATTAATAAATATTATAATAAAATGTATGCTCATATTAATAAAACATTATTTTGAGTAATTACTTTCTACAATACTATGAAAAGAAAAAAATAATTATAAAAAAGGTTAATGTTTTAGTTGAAAATTACATGAGTTTGTTTATGTTTTGTGTTGGTTTAAATTTGCATTAAATTTTTTTAAAGAATATTTTGGTTTGCAACTCTGCTAATTTTTCATGCATTGAAAAGAAAAGAAATTATTTTCACTTTCTTTTAAAATATTTTTCATAAAATCATTTTTTGTTAATTTTTCTACTAAAATTTACTGAAAAAATACTGTTTTATTTTTAATTTTTTTTTAATTAAATTTAATTAATGTGTTAATAAAATACTGCATTTTATTGAATTTATATAGATGGCTTCTTGTTGGGTCGCGGAAACCCGATTAAGCGCCTTGAGGCTTGCTGACCAATTCTAATACCTATGGTGGGCATGTGGGAACGGGCTCCTGTCAACTTCTCAACTGCTCACAGAGTTTGGTGAATTTTATACCAGCCATGAGATTGCTGAGGTAAGAAGAAAGTTCTGCAAGAAAGCTGAAACAAAATTGTCCAAGGAAATAATATCTGCCCACACTAGCCAAGCGCTGGGCAGTTCCTGAAGTTCCGATTTAAGGAGTTCTCTTTGTCTTTATCTCTACAGTTGCGCTAGAACTCAACAAAGAAGTAGTGCATCATCCTTCCATGAGCACCCATTAGATGGCGTCTGATTATTAACCCAGTTTTCATGCTCTTTGAGGTCTTGTTTAGAAGAATAAGAGAGTTAATTCGCTTCTCTACCATCAATGGCCACAGATCGTTCTGGTTATATTGCGGAGTGTTTAAAAAATATATGAATTTTATAAAAATCAACAAACCAGCAATCTTCTTACTCTCTACCATTTAACTTTACTACTAAGAAACTTAAGAAATAAAAAAAATAAAAAATTTACGAATGAAAGAAGTCGCTCACACCTAAGTAATTATTACTAAACAAAAAAAATATTTAAAAAAATAAAACAATAACGGTAAACTGCGACAGTTATGACACTAGCGAACAATGCGATAATAAAGTAAAATAAACTAAAATAAAAGACAAGAAGAAACACTAGTTGGCGAAGAGACTGACAGCTTCCACCACTGATGAAACTACTGCTGTAAAGGAAAAGGGGAAAAAGAAGCAAAAAAATTAAAAACAATTTTACATTTACATGAACTTGCCACTTAGAGTTGCAGTAAAATGTTTGTTACCTTGAGTTGTTGCTGCTGCATGTCTACATTGTTTGCATTGCACCTTCGTGCTGCAGCGGCATTTCACTCATTTTGTTTTTTCTACCTCCGCAAATACGAGTACTCTTTTGTCTTTGAATTGCATAAATATTTTAACAAATATTAAATTTTTCCTCTGAATTTGAAATGCGCGACGCTGCTCCTTTGTTCTCTCACTGTTGTCTCCTTTGTTGCACGCTACATAACGTGTCCTCTGTCGCTTTGTCTCTCTTTCACCCTTTGGGGAATTGCGCTGAGCCGCGGCATAATTTCTATATAACTAACTGTCACTGTGTTGGAAAAGAAACGAAAAAGAAACTATGACTGCAGCTAGGTACTTAAAAATATTTATATATGTATATATATATATATATGTATATATGTGCATGTGTTTGAAAAAAAATGTGGAAATGTCAAGGTAAAAGTTATTATGAAAGAATTGTATAAAAAGTACGTAAATGAGTGTGGGCTGTAAAAGATGACAGCGTAATAGTCACTAGAAGTGAACTCAGTGTGATAGTGAAGTCGCGTATTTAGTGGTGTGGACTAAGACCTCATATAAGGTGTAGGCTATGCAAGTTGGTTCTAATACTCATATTATTCAGCGAAGTCAGTGTCTGTTGGGTGCCACCGACCAAACTAACTACAGAAGTAGGCTGTACAAAATTCGGCGGACGACCTCTATACTCTTTAACGCAGCAACTCTATGAAGGAGAACCTGCGGTAAAGTACATGCCAAAATACTAAATTATGCACTGCTCCCAGGCGACTTCGACTACACCACCTCGGATGCCAGAATCTACCATATGGCAAAATGTAAAATTTTTTTGATAATAGTTTCGTAGCTATCCCACAGATGCCTCTAAATTAACTGGCAGGCTGGACTGTGGATTTCATGCAAGACCACTCGCAATCGTCACAAGCAAGTGACTTCTCGGCCATTGCAGAGTCTTTTAAGCGACTTAATCCTGCAATAATAACAGAACTTATCAAAAGCTGCAATTAAGTCTCTTCAATGTAATTCCATCACCTTTAAAATGGCAATCATACACGTATGTACAGAAAATTTAAACATACTTGTGACTGTATGCGAAACCTCTATGGTTTGAGCGCCGAATATAGAAACCCCATAAAATTGTGAGACCGGTGAGCTAGCTAGAAGCGGAGCATTCCTAGATGCGATATACTCAGCATAAGTCCTGAATATTATTCTTTCCTCGGTACAGCCAATAGCAGATGACATGAGGGGAAAACCAAGCCTCTACTCCTTCTAAACAGTATCTCCATGAGCATAACAACCGCCGATTGGAACTCATTGAAGAAAAATGAGTTGCTTCTCTAATAACTTCTCTCGCAGCTGCAGAGCCAAAGACGATGAAAGGTCGGTACAACTATATTTCTGGTAGTATCAAGTGATCAGTGCGGCTCGGTATAGCTTCCTTGGAAATTTAAACTTCGACTATCGGGCAGATATGTATATATTAGGTCAAGTTCGTTCGGTTTTTATATAAGAGATGGCGTTATTGTCCATAGTACTAGTGTTACGTGTCGCATCATGTCATACTATACGGCGCTGAAAACGTGTTTTTTCGCGCTAAAAGTTTGTCTTTGACAGTTTTTCAATTGATTGACTCAGTACGTTGTGAGCGCTCGTCAAAGATGGACACCAGAAAAGAGAAAATTCGCTAAATTTTACAATTTTTCTTCGATCAAGGCGAAAAAGCAGCCAAAGCGGCTGAAAAAATTAATTTAGTTTATGGGCTCGATACTGTAAACGAACGTGTAGCATAAAAGTGGTTTGCTAGGTTCCGTTCCGGTAATTTCGATGTCAAAGATGCACCACGCGTCGGGAGGCCTGTCGTCGAAAAATGCGATAAAATCATGGAAATAGTGGAAACAGACCGTCACGTGAGCACTTATTTAATTGCAGACGAACTAAAGATAAGCAAGAAAACCGTTTGGAACCATTTGCATAACCATGGGTTCAAAAAGAAGCTCGATGTTTGGGTGCCACACGAACTAATGCAAAAAAAACATGATGGACCGAATTTCCATCTGCGCATCGCTGCTGAATCGCAACAAATTCGACCCATTTCTGAAGCGTTTGGGGACTGGCGATGAAAAGTGGATCACTTACGACAACGTCAAGCGAAAACGATCGTGGTTGAATCACGGTGAGCCGGCGGAAATTGTACCCAAGCCAGGATTGACGGCCAGGAAGGTTTTGCTGCGTTTCTAGCGTTCATAGAAGACCATCGTTCGGAGGCAGCTTATTATAAACTTTAGGTCACTCCATTTTTTTGGAAAATCATCAAAACACAAAACCACAAAATGGGGGAGCAGCTCAGCCGTAAATCATTCAGCTCACCTAAAAACGAGATTGGAGCTTCATTCGAAAGGCCCACCACAGGACTAGCGGGTCTGCGTGCACTCAATCAGAGTTATAACAACTAGCTAAATCATTACAATTAGTCTTAGTTTTAGTCCGAATATTAGTTTAAGTTTTAGTTATAGACTTAATCGTTGTCTTAGTCTAAGGCTTAGTCCTTTTCTCAGTTTTGAAGCTTCTACTAGGCTAAGTTGTGGTTTAATTGTAAGCTAAGTCTTAGTCCCAATCTTAGTTTCAGTCTTAAAATTTGTACATTTTTGATCTTAAGCATAATTACAGGGTTAATCTTAACTTCAGTCATATTTAGAATCACATTCGTATTTCAAAGGCATACCTGGTGCCTTCGCCTTCGTATTCCTTAAAAAATATATTTCATATTTATTTACTTAACACACTCATACACATAAATGTAGCAAGTTCATGCTTAACCGTTACGCTAATGATGTTTACACCGCACAGTTGTCACACACATCACCTGCTGAGCTGAGCGCTCGTCACCAAAGGTCGACTTACAACATCAAGAGCAACAATAACAATAACACAGCCACTCAGTTGGCTCTTAAACAGTCACTCAGGACTACATGCTAACACTAACACAAGAGCAAAGCATCTATGTACATGCACATATGTACCTATATGTGTGTCTATAGGGGTGTGTTGAGGACTTAGCGACATCATTGCTGCTTTATTCGGTGTCAGCATTATTATTGTTTTGTCACTGTCACCAAGATTTACACTCTGCTCTACTGTAGCTTAAGCGAAAACCATGTCGCTAATTAGTATGTCTTTTCTATGCCCTTAAGCGCCTAAAGCTATGCTTACAAGCATATTTAACATAAACTACTATATATATACGTATATATATAAATATGTATATAAGGTAGGACGGTGAAGACATTTTGCATTTTGAATATGTGCACTCATGTACATATATAAATACATATTTATTTATATATGCATATCTTAACTTAGCAATGTCATCAAGTCTCTCTAACTTTCGGTGTGTGTGTGTATGTGTGCGTCCTCTTATTTGTTGCAACTAAATATGGTTACTTAATGACAAACCGATGAGAATCCTTGACGCTGATGAGCATGTTGATGATAATGATGATGCTTTTGTTGTTGTTTTATTAAGCAAAAGACATTTGCTTTGGTGTCGACACCACGACTGGCGTGTTGGGCAAAATTTAGTTGAGGCATTTAGTTTTCAAAGACACTGTCTCCTCTGCATCGCCTGAACGACTTTCTGCTTTACTGCACTTCACAGACATAATTTTACATATATTTACATAAACATAATTATACATACATACATACATTTTATACTACATACCATACATACAAACAACTTGCATTTATGATAGTCGCAGACACGTTGCTAGTCTCGCTCGGCTTTGCAATGCCTTATGATTGCCCTGCAGGAGCATTTAGTCGGAAATTATAATTAAAATGTGACTGGCTCTTGCTCTAAATACTTGTACGCATATGCCAGTGTGTGTAATTTAAGCAGCATAATTCATAAACCCAAGTAATTCTATAGATATGTCTATGCATTTACAATTTAATATTTCTTCCAACTGCATCACTCTCATCTCTCTAGTCTTTGTACTCACATTTGCTCAGCGCAAAACCCAACTGAGGTGTAAATGCAACACTGCATTCTTGTTGCAATTTACTGCAAGTGCTTGACAAATTACTGTTGTTGTTGTTGCTGCTACGGTTAACGAGTGTGCTGAGTATGCTTGTTTTTAATTGGCATGTTTAGTTGAATGCCTTTGGCTGTTTTCCTACTCAGTCCAAGAGCTTAACGATTTGGCTGCGAAATTTGTCACATTGCGTAAGACTCTCTGCGGCCGCTGTGCGCTGTAATTGTCACGCTGCATAATAGAACAAAGCTTTGGTGTAAATTTCGACTGTGCGTTGAGTGATTTGAGTGATTTGTAATTAAGCTGCTTAATATTTCGCTCACCAACGCAATGTCAGACATGCCATTTCCAGTCGCAGGGAGAGATTTAAATGATTTGATTTAAGTCCCTACTGAGCGCAGTTTTATGTAACTTTGTACTCTGAAAGAAAATTTAACTTTAAACCACAGGTGTAGTTTAGTGGAAATTAAGTACTACACCCAAAACCCTCACAGAAAATTATCTTTGAAAATTTTACAAAACTATTTAATTTAAATGTCCCAATTTCTTAGCTAATACAGAATTTCAACTATTGCATTTAATTTAGTAGACTTTATGGAAAATATGGAATAAATATCAAGTTACTGATTATACTGCAATTAAATCTTATTTACCTCAAAATAGCATTTACAATTTTTTAAAACTACGAAGGGTGTATGTCTTGACTAAAATTTTACGGAAACCCTAAATGTAGGCAACATTCGAACAACAAAGCAACGGAAATTTATGTAACAATAATTTTAACTTTTTCCGTTAAAATTGTGTATTTTCTTACAAAATAAAAGTAAAAGAACTAAAAATTATAAGCAAAAATGTAGCAGAAAAATGTTGTTGCAGAATTTCGAGAATATAGTCTTTCACGCAATCCATTTAAATCTCAGCTGCGAGTAAGGGATTAAAAATTAGATTGGAGATTATATAATCTGAAGCATCTATATTCCATTTTGACTATTTAAGGGATGACATGGGCTTATTGGGGCAAAAAGGCATATTTCCAACCGTTTTTATATAAAATATTATATATAATAATATACCTATTATATTTATAAATTTATAAATATTATAATTTTTCAATTGTATAAAAAGTATATTTATATTTGGAAAATATTTTCTGGAATTCTCTAAGGAAAATATTCCTGACTATGCCATCGTGACCTAAATGCGTTGACATCATCAGAAGTAAAAAATCACAAAAACAATAACCAAAACTTTGGCAATTAGTGGAGATTTGTGGTGTTTTGTTGAACTTGGCCCTCCTAGACTCCTTCATTTCAAAACTATATACCCAAGATTTTCCACCAGTTATGAACCTTTTTAACACAATAAAATCACTATTGAAGCTAAGACTTCAAATCAATGATTTCTTTTTGATAAAAATCAGCAAAGCACGACTTTTCATACAAATTTTCTCCACTTTGTCAACAATGTTATAGCGTCCCATTCGCATTTGCTTAACTTTCGAAGAAAATCTTATGCATTTTGTAATCATTACTAATATTTTTTTTCATTCAGCCATTCGGCGGTTGTCGTCCAAGTTAAATTATATTTCTTTTGGAGCACTTGACTTTATTTTTCTATACAAAATTTTTTATAGAAATTTTCGATCCACTTGCTTCAACGCCCTGGAATCGCACAAAATACTAAACACTTTCAACCTAACCCTCAAACTTAAACAAATTAAGCTGAAGGTGTAAAATTGTAAGCACATATTACAGACGATTGTACTACTAACTGGGTATATGTATAGCAAAAAACTTAAGAAGTACGCTTATTTGTGAGGGAGGTTTCAAAGAAAAGTATCTTGAAAATACGTGACTATTTCGATCGCGAAAAATAATTAATTAATTTTTACTCAATTTTTTTTAACATTTTTCAAAATACTTTTTGTTATTTTCATAAAAAAAATTTAAGCTCATCAGATTCCTTAAATTTTAGCCTTTTATTTATTTAAACAAAGGGTTTTCAACCAAACGCATTTGTAGCTAATAAGCAGAACTACTCCCGTTTTGCCGGGTATATTACGAGTATATCAATAAATATTTAAGTAAATTAAATAGAGTTCATGACATTACAACTTTTTAAATTTTATGCAAATACATATAGCTTATAAAAACATTTATTTGTTAGAAGAAGGGCATACTACCTAAAATTTACTGGAAAACAAAAACTTGTATATCGAAGATAATTTGTTAAAGCTGTTGCGAGATCTTAAATTTTTACACAAAAATAAAAGATATGTAAATAAAAAATAAAATGATTAGTCTTTTTCAGTATTATTATTAAATTTTAATTTCCGTCTGGTATTAGATACCCGGCAATAGTGGCAAGGGGTTAAAATAGGTACGTGTCTTAGCTTAAAGCTGAAAATTTGCCTAAATGTAGGCCACCGTTTTTGATTTTAAACTAGCTTATAGCTGAAGAAAATAAACCCTAATTTTGTAACAAAACTATTAGGCACTTAATTTCACTAAATTAATTTATTGCAATTAATAAGCGTTGGAATTAATGCTTTTGGAAACTATAAGAAAGTATTTATTATTAAATATAAATTAAACTAACGGTATTTTAAATTATTATTTTTTTTTTTAAATAACGTCTAAAAATATTTTTTTAAGAGCATTTGTTTATATTAAGATATTCAATTCATTTTTTTTTTAATCAACTAATACAACTTACGGGATCTTAATTTTATACCATTTAGTTTGGCCACTGCAATGTAAACCGCTATTTGTTTTTTTATTAAGCAAACTAATGTACATTTACTCACTTCCATAGCCAAAATAATAAAATTACACCCTTTCTAGCGGAAAGGACCGAACTACTTTCCTCACCCATGAAATATACATTCGTACAATTGCCGAATTTTTCTCATTAAATACAAAGCGCCATAACACTGTCGCAAATACCCTCACATGCCATTTCTATGCATGCAATTCGCCACGGAAAATGATATCATAATAACGGTGCAGTGACAGTGGTTGGTGCATATGTGTAAGTACATACATATGCTTTTGTGTGCACTCGCTTTACAACACCAGCGCGAAGTGAACTTGCTACTCTCGCTACTCGAGTATGAAGTCATTTTCAACTTGGCTGAGCAGACACACCTACAGACAGACATGTGTGTATGTGTGAGTAGACGGCGTAAAAGGTAGTAAAGCGATATTTCAGTCATATAAAAGCGTTTGTGCACAACAACAACAATACGTAAATGAAGATATATACGTGTATATATGTATATGCGACCGGCATCATTTTAAACCACTTTTATGTATATTTACTTCGTCGAAATTTCTTCTCCTTTTTTTAATTTTTCTTTTTATATACTTTTGCTTTGGACAGACTTTTGTATAAAAAGAAAGTATTATAAGTACAATATAATAAAAGTTATAAAAGTGCAACGTCGTAAGTAGTTTTAGTTGTGCAAATTCCGTTGCGCCGCCGGCGAAAATCATCAGCGCGGTAAGACCAAGTTTTCAGCGTAGAAGAAAGGATAAGAAGAAGAGCGAGGAAAAGCTGCAGAAAAATAATATGTAATAAAATATACACATGTGAAATAATAGAGCAGAGCAAGGCAATGCATGTATGTATGTATGTGTGTGTGTGTGGGCATTTGAAGGTGACAGAATTGGCTGACAGTTGGCGGGCGCTACTGAGCGAGCTGTGCTGCTGCTGGTGGCATTAAGTTTATTGTGTGGAAAAGTTGTATGGCGAAAAAGAAGAAGAAGAAGAACGAAGAAGACATACATACTTGTATATGCACATTGGTATAAGCGCAAGACTTGGCACATGACAGTTTTACCTTAGCTTTAGCTGTTGCTTCTTACAATGTCACACACACACACCCACAAATACACACATATACGCTCATGCCGGCGAATGAAAGAAGAAACAGCGCACTTTTGAATAATTTACACGCAGCATGAGGCAAGGACTCGTGGCACAAAATAAAATAAAGTAAAGGAGAGGTGTAACCATACTGCATATAACGATATGTATATACACATGTATGTATTAGTGCATGTAAATATGTATGAGCAAACAACTGTATTTCTGCTATACAACACATTAACAGTTATGTCCTTGCGAAAACAATAAATAAGTAACTAAGACTATATGAAATAAAATGAAAAACATAGCAGCATTTCAGGCGTTTTGGCCAAAAAGTCTGTCGAGCGCGTAAAAGCATAGTCAATTGCCATAAAAAAAGCATTTTTTTTTCAATGCGCTGCGCAAATTTAATAAACTACAATATTGCATAAGCTCAAAACTACCAATAAACAATTTTCACTACTTTTTCGGGGGATTTTTATATAAAACTTTGACATTATGAATTTTTTATGTGCGTAATTTTTACGCCCGTTAACAAATTGCCTGTCATAAAATGTGTGTGTTTTTTTTAATAAAAAATTTAAAAATTTACTGAATGCAAAAAACTTGTAGAAAAACATTTGTATATGCAATGTAGACATCAAAAATAGATAGCATATTTTTAGGCGCATGAATATTTTTTCATTGTGCGCGCACACACGCTTTGCAGCCAATTAACATCAGAGAAAATAACAAAACAAAAATAAAATTGTTTTTCCTGAATGTAGGTTAGAAAAATATTTCGCAGCTGGAATTTTGTGAAGCAAAAATTGAATAAATAATATATTTTTTTTATATAGGTATATTATAATTGGAAAAATGAAAATTGGAAAATGGCAAAACATTGAAACAAACTCTATTAAAATGGCAAAAAGAGGCAAACATTTCTTAATAATAAAAAAATATAATAAAATTTAATATTATTTGCGTATGAATCTCAACAATTCGTGTTTTTAACTTTTATAAAATTTGGTGCACTTTAACCGCTGAAGCAATTTTTGGCCGAGCTACAGCACCAATTTTTGGTATTTGTTCTGATGGAGGGACCAGTAATTTATACTAAGTCTTCTCCTAACGGCTGTTGGTTTTTCATGAAGAGCTTTTATTTCATGTCAGAAATACACTCGAAGGGCTTGACATGCCCTGCCGAGAGGCAACCACATTTAGATAAATTGACTTTCTATAATTTTAAAAGTTGGTTGAGCCAAGACTCGCACCCTGGCCTTCCCGATAGCAGCAACTCGTGCGGCCGCCGTAATATAGCTAAGGAAATTTATTAGGTCAAGTAAAAAGTTCGTGCGGTTTTTTTATTGATTTTTCAAAATATGATAACTTTGTGTACATTTGTCCGATTTAAGTCAAATATGTTCGTTAACTTGTTGTCAATAAGATGCCGACTTCAATATACCCCTCTCGTAGAAGACTGCGTCCCTATTGGCAAAAAGCTCGGAGAGCCAATTTTCACAGGCCTCTCTTGAGGCCAACTTCTCACCATTAAGCGTGTTCGCCATGGACAGGAAAAGATGGTAATCACTTGGTGTCAGGTCCGGACTATAAGGTGGGTGCATTAGGACCTCCCATCCGAGCTCCTAGAGATTCTCGCCCGTCACCAAAGACGTGTGTGGCCTGGCGTTATCCTGACTGAACACAATTCGGTCTCTGTTGATCAAAGCTGGCCTCTTCTGGATGAGTGCTGCCTTCAAGCGGTCCAGTTGTTGTCAATAGAGGGCCGAATTGATCGTTTGGCCATAGGGGAGCAGCTCTTAGTAGATGATTCCTTGCCAATCCCACCAAACACACAGCAAAACCTTCCTGGCCGTCAACCCTGGCTTGGCCACCGTGTCCGCCAGCTCGCCGCGTTTCAATCACTACCGATTTCGCTTGACGTTGTCGTAAGTGATCCACTTATCCACTTTTCATCGCCAGTCACCAAACACTTCAGAAATGGGTAGGTGGGATCACTAAGATCTTCAGCGGTATCAAAATGGGCCCGCTTGGTAGCTGATGGCCGGCAACCACATCAACACAACCAAACCTAACCTATTAATACACACACATTTTTTGTATAAAATACAAACAAATACAGAATAACAAAGAAAGAAAAAATATAGAGTGCTACCAATACTACCGTGGTCAATAAATTCCACTTTTTTCTGGTGAATTTTGCCTGACTGTCGATTCTTCTTTACTGTGAGTCAATTGCGTTTATTTATTTTGACTGCAAACTTTTTTCAATGAAATTGGTGCAGCCGAGCTTATATTGTTTTTATTGAGTGCTCTATTGAATGGCCCAGACATGTGAGCCAATTCCGAGTTCTAAAGAATGGTGTCATATAACATTGCCATATGTGAATTTAGGCGTAAACAAATTTAAAATTTACTTGCATATTCTTTTTAGTCAGAAAAATGAATGAACAAATTTTTTTTCAATATTTTTATAAATTAATTTGGCTTTTCTATATAAAATTTGTTTGGAAAAGAATATATGTTGTAGAAATATTCATTAGAATTGAAAGTATTTAAAAATTACAATATTAAGGAGATTTCGGAACCTGATTAATTTTAGGGACTCTTAGGAAATTTATTTTCCGATTTTAACATAGATTATTTCACTTTTAATTCAGTATTATTTTATTTATTTATTTTTATGTTTAACTTCTCTCTATTTTTGTTATTTACTTATTATTTGTCAGTTATTATAAATACATAATTTATTATATATTTTATATATAATAGCATACAAAATTAATTATTTATTAATTCTTATATTTATTATTTATTTATTATTATTTTTTTAAATTTATATTGTTTATTTTACCTGTTTGTATAACCTTTCATTATTACTAGAGTTAATGTGTGCATTTTTCTTCTGCTTCTCTAAACCACAGTCTACTTTCAGGCGCAGGAATTCATTCGTGCGTTTAATTAAGCTATTTGCCAGATTATTTCGGCGTTGTTTTGACAAAGATTTAGATGAAAAAAAATATATGTGTACACATGCATATTTTGTATAAAAATAAAATGTAGAGAAACTCATCTACTGTCTTTTCGCTCAAAATGATTTTTTGTTTACCTGAATACATTATATTGAGTCACATAAATACAATATAAGAAATTACGAAGAATTGATATTTGGATAAAATAAAAAAAATGGCAAGAAATATATATAAATATGTTCAAGGCAAACTTAAGAAATAAAGAATCTTTTTAAATAAACAAAAATATAAATTAGCTACAGAAAGTAATGAGTAAAATTAATATATCATCAAAATTTATGTGTGTATATTTTTTACGGTGTCTGTGCTTATTTATTTATTTTTTTATTTTTTTTTTGTTACATGTAAGTAAGTAAACAAGTGCATATATGTATTATTCCACTAAAAAAAAAATAATAATAAATATAAATTGACTCGCCGGCGTAGACGACAAGAAAATATTTACCGTTGGTAAGACGCTAAATTATTTGTGGCTTCGTGGCATAGTCTTGTGCACACAAGAATTGCCGCTGCTATAAATTTGATGCCAAATTAAACAAATCGTTTGGGATTTAAGGCGGAATTTAGGCTGAATTTATATACTCAGGAGTTGTTGACTTTCGCTGTCTACTAAGACTATATTTGGCTCAACCATATTAATGTATGTAAAAAAAGTTGAAAAAAGTTTTGAGAAATATGAGAATTTATTAAATTAGTATAAATAGTGTTTAAAATAAATCGCGTTTCGCATTTGCAATTGGCAAAATTCCTTTTCTTAAAAATTTTGCATTTACAAACGAGATTCTCAAATGGCTGGCAACCTTCTAATAATTTTTTTAACCAAAAAAAAATATTTTTTTTAATTGAGAATTTAAAACGAATGGCAACACTTTTGAATTAAAGAAAATTCGCTCCAAAAATAATAGATAGACCCTACTCTGTAGCTTAGATCAAAATATTTCGTTGGAGTATACATGTATGTAAGGGGTGGTTAAATTGTAAGGACCGATGTTGAATGTGAACCACACCTAAACGCCAAGTTTTTTTCCGAATTTAATTTGACATTTCTCTATTTCAGACTTACTCAATTTGAACCATGGAGAGATACACAATCCAACAACGTGTTAAAGTTATCCAGACTTATTATGAAAATTTTCGAAGAAAATCATCTTCAGTGATGAGGCACATTTTCACCTCAGTGGATTCGTCAATAAACAGAATTGCCGCATTTGGGCGAATGAGAATCCAAGAGTGATTGTCGAAAAACCAATGCACCCACAAAGAGTGACTGTTTGGTGCGGTTTATGGGCTGGCGGCATCGTCGGGCCGTATTTTTTCCAAAATGAGGCCGGTCAGGCAGTTACTGTGAATGGTGTTCGCTATCGTGAGATGATAACGAATTTTTTATGGCCACAATTGGAAGATATGGATGTGGACGATATGTGGTTTCAGCAGGACGGTGCCACTTGCCACACAGCTAACGAAACAATGGCTCTTTTGCGCAACAAATTCAATGGCCGTGTCATCTCACGTAATGGCGATGTCAATTGGCCCCCAAGATCATGTGATTTGACACCGTTGGACTTTTTTCTCTGGGGTTATTTGAAAGAAAAGGTGTACGTCGATAAGCCAGCAACAATTCAAGAGCTAAAGGATGAGATAATTCGGCACATTAACGGCATAGAAACTCCATTATGCCTCAGCGTCATCGAAAATTTGGACCATCGTATGGAAGTGTGCCGCCGAGGTCGCGGCGCTCATTTGGCCGATATTTTGTTACATACATAATTGAGTAATACCAATATATCATAATAAAATAAAATTTCAATAATTTCCTAAATAGTTTGTGTTTTATTCAAAATCAACATCGGCCCTTGAAAATTTAACCACCCTTTATGTATGTACATATTTTTAATTGTTTAGGTATAAATTAGAATTTCCTCAAGTTCTAATCATTTTATTGCTGCAACATTATATATTACAGAAATTTAAATTTAAATTTTTAACGCTCGCAACACCACTTCCGCTTGCTATCACATTTGTCCCAACTACCGTAATCTGTCACACCTGTCACCGCGTGGTGCCTTCGTCAACGAGAAACGCCTACACGGCATTGTTACACTAACATTTACATACATACATACATATATATGGTACTTACACAGAAAAATACCCAATATGTGTGACCTCAATCTGTAAGCAAATTTGCTTTAATTTAAACATGTCAGATTGGTTTGTCGATAAATCAAAATTAGTAAAAAATAACTCATACGCCATGGCGTATCCCAAAAGAGGCATACACGTGTTGTACGGTTCAGAATAGTACAAATACTTAGTTATATGCACAAAATGCGCACATAAAACTTAGATGTGTATATATCTAAAAATAATTTTTACTTTAAAAAAAATCTATATATTGTATATGTATATATATATACACGCATATATAACGTAGGCACGTACGGAAGGCGCATGTATATGGGAGTAACTAACTTAAGTCATGTAAAAAGAAAATCAATACAATGGAATCACTCTGATATGTACGTACGAACGATATTTTACATACTCGTACATGTATCGTAACAAATAACGTCTGCAATACATATATACATATAAATTTACATATATTATTTGCCTTATATTTTCGTCTTTTGTACTCCCTATGAAGGCATTCAAATGCAAAACAATCAACCGCAAGCTTTTAACAATATAATTCATACAACTATATAGTATACCTATATGTATGTAAACAAATAACAAATAACCATACATACACTTGACTACCAAATAGCTTTCAATGTGCACTTATACTCTTGCGCTATATTTTATTTGCGTGTGTGTGTGTGTGCATTGCTTTGCACTTATATCCTTACTTTTTTGACTTTGTATTTACTTGTTAAGGCATTTTACTTTTATGGCAAATAAGCAATCCTTTCTAACGCATCGCCTTTGTCGTTTGACTCGTGCACGTCCTCGTCCTCGTCCTCATCCTCATACACATCGTCCTCATCATGATCGTCAACGTCGTTATCCTTTCATACACAACGCTTCAATTGGTTTTTATGGCAAATCAAAAAAGCCTCCTTTCAAATCAAAACGCAAAAAGAAATAAAGAAGTGTTGAACAAATTCAAATATCTATAAATATGATGAGGTTGATGGCGATGGTGAAGGCGATGGCGTTGATTATGATGTAAGCCTTGTAAGGCTTATACATATTACATATTTACTTAATATGTATTTGGCATTCAAATCGTTGAGGCCTATTTGAGTGAAAAGAGAGCTGATTCTTTACATACATACTAGTGCAAGTTGTTGCTTGTATGAACACATGAACATATATATGAACCTATTATATTATCAATGGAAATGGAGTAAATGAAATTTATTTGCATATTTTAGTAGGTTTTCCGAAGCAAGGAAATCTTATAAAAATTTGTGTGTTCATATTTATCTGTTTAGTTTATATAGCAGTTGACGAAAGTATTCGCACTATGCTAAGAATTTCAGTAATTCAGAGATAAAAATATGCATGTGTGACTTTTTTAGCCTCAGCCTAACAGCTTTAACTGTTTTTCTATATTCTATAAAAAATATTTATTAAAATATTCAAAGTTCGTCTTTAGAAATTTCAAATATTTGTGCAGTGATTCCTCACATTCTCAGTGGGTTTCAGTTGAAACGGCAAGCTTAAAACTGCTCAAAATGCATAAAGACTAGTAACGGGTGTGTCCCGAAAGAATTGGATTTTAAAGATTCTGAATTTCTTATATACCTATGTATCATTTTTAATTTTTCTAGGTGGAATATTGGTATTATTTATCTCCGTAACATCTTCAGCATCTAATTAAATAATTTTTTTTATATATAAAACTAACAAACGGATTAATATTTTTCAATTTTCAGTGAAACAATTACGGTTGATGATCATTTATGACGGTCATTCATATATGACTGGCCTTGTAGTGGCTCATTCTGTTCTATCTGCCGTCCCAAATTTTTTAAAACATTTTCATTTGTGCTGCCTTCTTTGGCTGCAAAGTCGACTTTAATTTGCCGTTTCCTGACACTAGTCATATATTACTGGCTTGAATTTCAATATTCTTTAACAGCTGCCCCTATGAAATATTTGAACTTATTAAAATTTGAGCTGTTGTGAGGCGGACAATTAACATTGCCTTTCACCCATTTATGCAATATTCGAACACAGTGCGCAAAGGATTGATTGTAACGTTGACTGTGTGGCACATAACGCTTCCTTAAACTGTTCTATTGAAAACACTTATGGTCCATATATTTTTTTTAATATATAAATACACAAAATCTCTGAGCATGTCACAGTAATGTTCGGTAGTGGCGGTAACAGCGGCTCCTTTCTTGCTACCATAAAGCGGCCGGTTCACATGACCCAACAAAGAGTCACTTATTGACCATGCCTTGTCTTTTTAATGGTTACTGGTCAGTTTTCCGTATCCGGGGTGAAAATGAGCTACTTCACGAAAGACGATTATTCTGTGAATATGCCCATCGTTTGCCGAGCAATCTTCAGCCCAGTAAACCAAGTGAAATCGTTTCGGAGGGTCGTAAGGTTATAGTTCTTGTTCTTCGTTTTACGGTCTGATCATTTATAGCGCAAAGAAGTGAAGAGTTAATGCTGATGGCTATACGAGCTGATTTAAAGCTACAATAGCAGTACTATCCTCTGAACTCACTGGAGGAAATCATGCTTGAGTTACTTTATTCGATAACGAACCGGTTGGGCATGCCGCTGCACAAATTTATCCACCAATTTCATGGAATGCGAGTTATATCGACCAAATTTTTGGAACAAGTTTTGAGCATTTCCCCAATTTCTGCAAGCGTAAGTTTAATCACATTTGACCTATTGGGAATGTCAACAAAGAGGCTGAGGCTCATATAAATCATACTTCAAAAGAAAATAACTGTTGATGGCTCACTCTTCATAATGTGTAGAAAACATTTAAAAAAAAATAATAAATTAAAATTTGCTAAAATTTTATTTAATTTTTTTTTTTGCAGATTCTCGACCACGCGGGATATAATACGAGGTAAGCTAGAAAAAAAATTATAGGTGTTGTATTTTTGATAGTATTTCCTTGCTTTGAATCAAGCTATAAACTTATAGGGTTATAAACTATATGCAGTTTCAGTGCCATGCTCTTTCTATATTTTCTTTCAGCTTCAAAAACCAGGCTTACTCCTCTTAATTGACCTCAATAATGGCACGACATTTGTGCCTTCTTTTAACAGTTCAGCGAAGGCCAGCTAGTTCTCCATAATCCACATGATGATCTTCTTTGCTTCTATCGTCGAGTACTACATTTCATCATTTAAAATCTAAAATTGTATCGTTAATTCCCTCGATGAAAGTAATGTTGAGATACCACAATTTAATCGCCCTGAAAATATTTTGTACAAGACCTGCAACTTAAGTAGTCTTAACGTAGTCTCGAATAAAATTGCGCACTTGCCTTGACCGTTATACTTTTTTTTTTTTTGACATTATTTTGTTAAAAGGTCGCAAATTGCTTATCGATAGAATGTCAATTAAGTTTGAGCTGCGGACAAGGTTTCACATTAAAGTTATGTAAACGCAACCATATGAGTATAAATATGGCCATTAGGCTGTCGATGGCGGTGTCAAGGCACCAACTGCCGCGAACTGAATCTCCTTGTATATACATAAGTGTGTTTGCGTGTGCGTGTGTTGACTGGTTGGCAAGGATCAGTCGTGTTGGCATGTTTACCATTTAAGGATAATGTCGATGTCGACAACATTACCGCATTACGTAAACATAGACACAAATACAAACGCAAACAAACACACACGCAACACACGCAGCAGCGATTGCCTATTTGCATGCATAACGTACATACATACATTTCTACATATATAAAGCTACTAAAACGCTTTGGATTTGCGAGTTCGCATGTCTATTGCTCATCTATGCGCTTGTGTATGTATGTATGTATGTGTGAATGCGTGTATATATGTCTGCTCAACGCATTGTATTGTGTGTGCTCATATGCAAATTTATGAGCCAATTGCTCGAGACTACTTGCCAGCCTTTGTACGTGCATTCAGCTGCTGCTGTTGTTGTTGTTGTTGCTGTTGCCGTTGTTTACAAACCCAAATACATGTTATTATACGCAGCACGCAACTATGCTTATCGCTATACATATTTGTATACTTATATGTGTAAGTTTGTAGGTGCGTGTCTGGTATTTATGTGTTTTTATGTAGTTGTTAGCCACAGCCGTTACGTTGCGTTGCGTGTAGCAAATAAAAACAAAAAGCCTCAAATAAGAAGTTGTTACATACATTAAAATACGTTCTTACATATCTATATCCATACATATGAGTATTCCCACATGTCGTTGTCTGCTTTGTGGGCGTGCCAGCATTTTGTGTCTGTCCAAAACAGACACGTACGATTATTTCGGATATTTGTTGTTGCGCAACCAAAAAAGAGAATCACAATAACGGTGCCATAAAGAAATTTACTTAAACTCACAGTGCTATGAGTTTATTTGTCTTTTATGTGACAAGTAAATACATTTGTATTTATGTAAATATGCGACTATTATCAATGGCATTTATCAGTTTGCCTACTTTGTATGCGGATAGCAAGCCAGGAAGCATTTAATATTTGCTGTTGCAGCGTGTAAATTTATTGTGGCGAAAATTATGTGTAACATAATATATGTACATATTTACATATAAGTGTGTGTTATTTTAATGAAATTTGTCTTTGTTTTATATTATCAGTAATTTACATATACATATGTGTATATATTTTTTGGTTTTGCTGATGATGTTTAAGGAACTTATTTTAAACCATTTTGTAGTACTCCGATTTCGAAGATTAATTCATCATATGTTTGCGGAATACCGAATTTCACACTCTTAGATGCTGTTTTGACAAAATGTTTTTGCCAAAATTTCAAGCGCGAAGAATTGGCCGTATATGTGTATGCTCCGATCTGACAGGCTCCGACCGATGATTCTTTAAATGTGCCAGTGCATATGGACAGCAAGTTTGGTTAAAATATCTCCTAAATGCATGTCTTGGCTGATTGGAGCTCTTCTATCCGCTTTTGATTTCTCAAGGTCTATCAGCCCTTCTTCACCGAGTAGGTTCAATCTTTGTCAGTCGCACACCGAACACACACAGATTACAAACTCCACTGTCCCTGCATATTCCATTATTTGTTCCCCTATAGCAGCAGCCGTTCGGAGACGGCTTAGTATAAACTGTAGGTCCCTCCATTTGTTGGAAAAACATCAAGACGCAAAACTACAAATTGGAGGAGGAGCTCTGCCGAAAATCGCTTCAGCGGTTACAAAGCGCCAATTATATATATATATATATAGCAGGCCAAACTTAAAGGCATATGACGTCTCCGTAAAAACTTACTTAGGTTTCTCAGTTCTCTTGCCTTTTTCTTATTCCCCTATCGAAAAGTTTCGTCTCTTGTGCGTGTTTCACTTCGTGGCATGCCAGTTCATCATTTTATTTGTAACCTACACGTATATGCACCTATATGGTAAGTAAATATTAGTTCTGCTTTTGTTAACCAGTCTTTTCAGCGCCTTCTCGCATAGTGCAATCCTTGGTCCTAAGGTCTTATGATCTCAATGGCCGTTCGACTATCCGCATAAAAGCATTTTTCTTTTCTGTAGGCCTAGTCCCTCTAAAGCTCCGTCACCACTTTTATAATAAATGTTTTGGATTGCATTGCAATGATTTAATAGCTTGAGTTTGAAATTGTTAACTATGGTTAGGCGAAACAAACTGCGACACATCCTCTAGCAGGCATTTTAGAACTATGTTTAAGCATAAATATAGTTTTTTCTATTATCCTGAGTTTTTTGCTCTTACATCCTGCTAGAAGATTTCCGGTAGTCAAATAGTCAGATGCTGGGCAGTGTATTTTGTTTAAGTTCACGATCAACCGCGGATTTGAATTGTATATCCTCGCTGCCTATAGGCCTGTAGGTCGTGTCATCAAAAGTATGTTAATATTGTAATATTTTTTATTATTAAAAATATTAAAATGTCAAATTAGAACCTATCTGAACAAATTTTAATAATTTCGCAACTTCTTTGAAATACTTTCCTAAACGTTTGCGGTGAAAGGAGGTGAAGTGAAATTAAATATTGAGACTATAATTTTGTGTGACTCTAATTTTCTTGAGGGTGTTATCTCGACATCTAGTTTTCAAGTAAAAACAAAATAACATTATATTTTAAAGTTGATTTCAAGTACTTTTTGCAGAAATCGAGACCGTTTGTCAGCAGTAAAACGCTGAATATTCCCTGCCAAGGTGCCATTCGTTTCGGGCTTATTATTTATGCGAAGACAAGCGACTTTATATAACGCCGTATAAGTCCAAAGTTCTTAAATTGCACGACGCGAGATATTGCGCTCACCAAAAGTTTCTTTCAATAAATAGGCTGTATAACATGTGGCAATATCTTGCTGTAAACCAATATCCTCCAATACAGGCACGAAAAAATCTTTAATCATGACTCTACGGCGTTTCTCATTGCATATTACATTATATCCGGTTTAATTTATGAAGAGATATAGACCAATGACTTCCTCCACCCATAGACCCCGCCAAACCTTGACTTTTTGAGGATGCAATGACGTCCCATTAATGGCTTGTAGATTATCCTCCCTCCCTGTTACGTAGTTACTTTACTTATTATGAAATGGAAGACCAATATGAGTATAAATCAAGCAACAGCTGTCAAAAAGACCAACTCAAAAGACCACTCGTCCAAAAAAGCACTCTTAATTTACTCCAATTTTTATTATATTCCTTTGCAACACACAACATACCTGTTTTTTAAACCTTAGACTAAGAATTTCTGTTCTTTTTCTCAATATTTATGGCAGACCAATTTTCTCTGGGACCAATTTCGGGCTAAGGCCTTTCCAATAAAATAAGAGTTATACTGATCGGACTACTCTGTGAAAGTTTATGAGTTGTCATATTTATATTTGTATTTAGAAAATATGCTTTGAGTAAAAAAGTCACTCTTTCCCAAAACTCTTTAAAGCGACAATCAAAACATTCTAGTCTTTATCTCGCCATGATTCAGAAAATAATCATACTCACTCCTATCTATTTTATTTATCTTGCCATTATCTATTTCAATCCTGTTAATTGTACTTTTGTGTTTATTCCATTTCAGGTAAAACTATATAAGTTATACATGTCATGTGAATGTTACTAACACTACTACAATTTTCGGTTTAACTCTAGATTATATATATATAGGTTTCCTATGTAAAATGACCACATAAAGTTTCATGTCATTCCATCTAACATTTGCCATTTCCGGTTTATTGTGCCCACGTGCACAACTAAAATGTGGACAGTACTAAAACAAAAGAAGAGAAGAAGTAGAAGAAGAAGAAGAACAAAAACAAAAGTACAATGAACTATGTCTATGCACTTGCGTACATATTCTAATAGTAACAGAAATATTTACTGTCTAGTTCGGACTAACTACACGGTAAAGTTATATAATCAAATGCATATTATATGTATTCTTATATTTACACGTACATATATGTAGTGCATTGGTAAAGAGAAAAACTTTTCTAGGAAATTACTTTTATGCTCCAAAGCATATTATATTGTCTTTAGCACACTAAAGGCGACTACAATTTTTTTTTACAAGTCGGTATGTGCGTATATTTCGCACACAAAAAAAATGTGTTAAATTTTTTTCACTCCTTCTGCATTCACTTCTGAGCTTATCCGCTTTAATAGTCTCTTAAAAATTTTTACACACTGTTGCTTTGCATAGTTTTCTCGCTCATTTCTCAGGCATGTCGTGTAGACGATTTTTTTTTTTGTAGTTAATAGCTGCTTGCTTTTGGCAACACTGTGCGTCATGGCTACAGATTGATAAATTTTTACAAAATAAAAAAAAAACTTTACAGACCACTTGGCGTATACGTTACGCATTCATAGTTCAAATGCTTTAACTTTTTGGAATGCTCCACTTGTTGAAACTTTTTCTACGATTAGTACGATATTCGAGAAATTATAATAAGTGAAAAATTTTTCAAAAATATTTATTTTACGAAATATTTAAGTTTTTTTTTCATGCCAAATCTTTCCCCGAAAAATTGTATTCCAAAAAATTATATACGGACTAAAAATAATTTCAAAACTATGCAACCCTTATTATTAAACTTTGTATTGTTGTATTTGATTATGCCACAGTTGCATAAAAAAAAAGACGGAAACGACAAAAATGTTTTCCTAATTGTATTCTATAACACTGTTAGTCTTACACTGCGTATACGTAATCTGTCTGTAGTTAATTGGAAATACAAAAAAAATTCAATATGTGAGAATGCTGATAATATTTTTAGTACAACAGTGCGTATACGTAACATTCCAAGAATTTTTGTATATATGGTATAAGAAGAATAATTTAATATTGATTGGTGTTTCATATTGAAATTTTCCATCGAGTTTACGTGAACAAATTTAAAAGAATGATTTGCTTCCCTGTCAAGAATCAAATTTATCTAATTAAATCTTGGTCAAAGATTAACTTAAGCTAACGTTAAAAACTAGTCACAAACTTTTGATTTGAAATTAAAGGTTATGAAAAATATTATTTAGATATAAACAAATATTTTAAAACATTTTTCACTTTATTTACTTTTTGTCTTGTACTAACGAAAAATAATAATTCTCTTATATTATTATTATTGTTTTAAATCATAAATCTATTTAGCTCTTCTATAATATATATTTAGAAGTATTAATTTTTAATTTATTTGCTCTGCTTTATAATAAAAGTTTAGTTTATTAAAATATTTTGCTTTTATTTTATAAACTTATCTTTAATATATTTAGATATTATTTTTGTGTTTGAAAAACTTTTTAATATACTAGATTCCTTTTATTTTATTTACAAATTTTTTATTTTGGTTCACAATTTTTATACTTTGTATAGGTTCATACTATTTTTTTTTGTATTCTATTATCATATTTAAAAAATTGTTTTTCCATTTTATAATAACTGTTTGTTTGTTGTTTTTAATTTTATAGTAATTTGTAGAAAAATTTAAATATTTCTTATTTAATTTTAATACTTAAGCTAATTTTGATATTTTTTCATTACTTATAAAATTTCTTAATTCAATTAATTTTTTTTACTTCATAGAATTTTTTTTATTTATTAAGTTTTCTTTTTTACTTAATAACAATATTTTAGTCTCTAACAACATTAACTTTAGATAACTCTTTATAACTTCTTTAATTTACTTAGTTATTTTACAGTATAGTTTTCATTAATTATTTTAATCTACTTTATAGCAATATTTAATATATTATATCATATATTTTTTATTTAATTTAAATTTATTTTATTTTTTTTTATACATTTTTTTACATTATATTTATTTCTTAGTTTATTTACATATATGTATTTGTTTTATCTTCATATAATTATCAATTTTATATAATCATTTTTTTGTGGCCTTATAAAACATATTTGTTAATTTATTGTAGTTATTTTTTGGTTTTATAATATTGTTTTAATTTTTTACATATTAAGTTTTTTTAAATATTTTTTTTAATAAGTAAATATTTTGTTTTTTCTTCACAACAGGTCTTGGCCTGATTTATTTTTATCTTTATTTTATCAATTTTTTTTAATTAATAATATATTTATATTTATTTAAACAAAAGCCATTGAGGGAAATATATTATTTAATTTTACTTTTAATTATTTCTGTACATTTGTCGCTTAGTGTATTTTTCTTTTTATGCTAAATGCTTTCTTTTTACTAGGCAAACAACCGCGCCCGCATACACGCACACACACACACACACACACAGGAGTATATGATCTACAAGTAGCATATCCTTTTCCTGTTATTTTGCGGCTACGCCGACGCGTCACTTGCACTCGTTTACACATTAACGGGTTAATGACTCGGAAGTTCTTGGCTGACTTACAATGAATTCCATTGCGTGTTAAAGCAACCGCACACACATTCACACACACACACATACATCCATATGCTCATAAACAAGAACTGCCATACAGCCTTATGTGCGAAGGAACATACGTAAGTGTGTTGTGCGGATATGTACGCATATAAAAGTAGATTTTACTTAAAGCTTCGCCAGCCGCACTTTGCTGTCAACGCGCTTGCCATTACTTACAGCCTTTCCTGGATAATATAAACACTCTTATGTATGTAGCAGCAAATGTAAACCAATATATATATTACATATATGTATGTCTATATGTATACATGCCTGTATGTATGTTTGCAAGTGTTTTTCCATCTGCTTGTGCTATGTAGGTGTCTCGTGGCTGGTGTGAATACACCGCTTTAACCGTCTTTCGTACATAAATCTTGATTTTCTTTTCACTTCCTTTTCACTTTGGCATATTTACAACAGTTTAAAGGCTTATCATACCAAAAAAAAAAAGGACGTTGGAATTGTATTGACGCTTCGTTGATTTGTCTGCTGGTTGGTTGGTCACCATTCTGGTAGGCCTTACTCGGCTGCCTCACGCTATCTGTCTTTCTCCCCCTCTCTTTTTCTCTTTTTCTCTTTATCTCTTTCATTCTGTGTTCTTCTGTCGTACGCTTTTACATTTGGCATTATTTCTTATCGATACATTTATCAATTTTATGTGCGTTTTGGGTGTATTTTTTGCACACTATTTCTTCGTGACTCCTCTGTGCCGCCATTGTATTTGTTTTTCAATTTAATGGCTAATTTTTAATTTGTTGCTTTCACTTTATGTGCGTGTAAATTGCTGGTTTTACTGCTAGATTGCCTATTTTGGTATGTGTGTGTGTGCTATGATTGTGCACTGTAGCGCCTTTAGTGTCAGCCATATCTATTATTTATATCAATTTATGTTCAGCCATGATGTATTGGCAATTTTCGATTGTTATTGTCTACGTTCAACTGGTTGCTTACGCATTTTTAGCTGTTTAACGGTGCAAATGTCTATTCGTTGGATATATATATACATACTGTATATATATATATACTTTCAGACATATAATTTGTAGTATTTTGTTTTGCTTTGTACATAAATATTAAATAAACGATATTTTATATGCGTCCACCGTGGCGTATGAGTAACAATGAAAAATTAAAAAGATTTATCGCATTTGGTAGTTTAGTAGATATTTTTGCGACGCAAGCAAAAAAATAATGCTTTATTGGCAGAATCTAGAATTTTTCTCAAATTAGTGGAACGAATTAAAAAAATAATTTTTCAGGGAATTTTTTTTTTCTTTTTTTTTTAAAATTTTTGATTGTAATTTCGGTTAACTGTCATTCGACGCCAGATTGAATACGATACAATTAAGTTTTTTTCTCGAAAATTGCGTTAGCATTGAAAGTTTGAAATGTATTTCTCTCCATGACATGAAATGAAGGCTTCTCATAAAAAAAAACCAACAGCCGTATAAAGTGTAGGTCCCTCCATTTGTTGGAAAAACATCAAGATGAAAAACCACCAGCTCGGCCGAAAATCACTTCAGCTGTTACAAAGCGCCAAGTATATATATATATATATAGCCCTTTTGTCTGAATTAAAATTTATTAATATAAATAAAGATATTTGATCCTAAATATTTTTTCTATTAATTTCTTAATTTTTTTTGTTCCGAGTGGTTAGTAAAACTCCAAAAAAAAAAATAATAAACACGAAAGAAAAGTAAAAATTAAAATTACAAATTAGAAATCTTCTAAAATACATATACCTACATTTAAAATTTCATTAATATATTTTTATCTAATAAGCAAGTCAATAGACCGTTCATTTGTCATGACCTTTTCTTGCAATCTAAGCAAAAAAGGACAAATGATAAAAATCCATAATATTCCACTAAGCACCTTTGAAGTGTTAAAAAGACAGTGCCAGCTTGACCCTTTCAAATTATTGAACGAAAAAATTATTAAGACTTTGTTAGCCTTGTTTTTGTTTGTTGCTTTTGCTTGTGTCTTTTAGTTTGGTTTTCCCATTGAGAAAATATTTTGAAGAAAAATAATTATTTTAACTTCTTTTATTTTATTGATGTTGACACAAAAGATGGAAAAAGTAAACAAAGGTAGGGAAAGATAAAGTGAAATGACTACATAAAGGCAAAAAATAAATACAGTTAAATTTGAATCCTTTAAATTGTTTGTAAATATAAATTTGTGTTATTTATCTGACTTTGTTATTTATTTATTTGATTTCTCATTTATATAATAATTGGAATATTTAACAAAAGACATATTTAGATTAGAAAAAGGAAGTAGAGAAATAGTAAAATGAAACTGTGTAGAGTGTGGTTAGTGGAGATTTGAGAAATTTGTATTCTTATGGATTTTCGGTTTTGGGCTTTATAGTGAAGTCTGAAAAAGACTCTGCGGCTCGAACCAGCTTTGCAAAAGTGTTAAGCATAAGTTATAAAAAGTAAGGAAATCAAATTTCGGCTAAACTGTGAACCACAGTCCGCCGTTTTTAGTAGGGCTTTAATCCCTTCAGCATACCTGCCAAGTGTAGCTGAGCTGTACTGAATAATGCCTCAAGTATTAGATAATAAGGCAAGTTAGGATTGGAGAGTAAAAGAGGCAAATATGTAGCTATTAAAGTTTGTTTTCCTACTAGACCACGTGATATATATAAGTATTAAATTTTATTGAAATTCATACCAGAAATATTTTTTCATGAGAGAGGGAATTTTCCATTTAATGCCATTTGTAGAACCATTTATCTGTTGCCCCTAAGTAGGCCTTAATTAAAGCAATTAGCTCTACATTTTGAGTCGAATTTCTTACCAATCAGCTTTTGTTTGAGGTCTGAAGGCAGTCAGTAAGCGGCGCTGAGTTCACCAAATCCGATTAGTACGGGGCTGTGGGAGCAATTCGAACTTCAATTTATTTAGTTTTGCTATTGTTTTGCTATTTGTTGAAATAAATTTTTCCTCCAAGCGCTCGAATATTTATATTTATCTTGATATTTTCTTTCGATAGTCGAATTTTGCATCATGAACATCCCTGAATATCCAGGCCATAACTCTTGCAACCGATTATTTCAGGCGCTTCCGATGATGTTCACCGGTTATGGTACCCTCGACGTTAGACAATGTCGACTTACAGCCCCTTGTTGACTTTAGGAAGCGCTGTTCTAAGGTTAACTAACCTACGCCGCGACTTATATATTCCCACAAGTCCTTTGTAGTGCCCCATGGGGGCTTTATTGCGATCTAAAGTAGGCGTCATATAGGATATCAAGACAATTTTAATATCTAACTTTGAAGCCCGCTCTAGTCCATTGAACAGTGAAGCTCCAAGATATTTTAGACAAGTTCTCAGACCATCCTTCCAGCACTTCCTACATGTGTCTCTGCTTTCGTGAAATGTCAGTAAGTTTTGGCCCGCCATTATGCCAATAGTCCTTTCCTTTCCTACATGATCTTGGTGGTTTTGCTTGTCGCTAATACATTCCATCTCACTGTGATCCGGCATCCAGCCTTTCTGGTTCATTTTTAGTTTACTGGGTCGCTAGCAAGATGGATTGTGCATTTGGCAATATCATCAAATAATTCATTAACCATAGTGCCCTTGTGGCCTGGTACCTAGTTTATGTGAAGGCGTTTATCCTCGATCGCGCTGTCTACTGCTTCCCTGTATCTAAAGACATTTTCCAACGCAATACGATATGAGATTTTTGATTAAGTAGCCAGGCAGCATAGCTACTGCAATTTTTATAGAATTTTTTTCTTTTAGCAACGTTCCCTATAGCGATGGCCTTCCTCAAGAAAATACTTCAGTGAGCTCGAAGCTTAAGGTTATAGACTCCAGTGCTTACTCTATCCACCACTTTTGTTATATCCGTTCCACTGGCAGGTTGCATGACCCTGCGCCATTCGGCCGCCTAAGACGTAGCTTGAAACCTTGTTTTCTAGATGAAGATTTGAGGGATACTATGCGAAAGTGAAAAATTATGATTCAATAAGCCTTGTAGCAATAAAAGAAGCAATTATCCAGAAAAGGTAATTTACAAATACATTCAATGAAATAACGCTTAATTTATCTAAGTGAGAGTAGTTTCTATTGATATTACTTTTCTTAACATTTTTTTCTTACTGTCAAAATTAGCTTCGGCTGAACATTGGCAGTTTAAAATTAATACTACTTTCCTCTCCATCTCCTGACATTTTCTGCTGAATTTAATATTGCTCCATCGAATTCTTCTAACATCTATATGTATTGATTATTTCTGGCACTTCGATTATACATATATACAGATACCACATCACATTGCGTCTTTCATAAAAAAAAACTCGATTTGTCATCAAATCAAATTATGTGCCATGTCAGTCGAAAACCAACCAACGAAAATGAATAAAAAGATAAATAAATTAAAATGCACAGCTGGCTTAGCAACCATCGAAGACGATAAATAAATAAAGAAATGTTCTTTGAGGCTTAAAAATAAGAGCTAAGAAAACATATAGGTATACCATATATGTGCATGTGTACACATAAATACGATTAAATTGTCAATGAAGCGCAAACGAAAAAAAACAGCGCCAAAAATTTATACAAATTACGCAATATATGGAGAAAGCGGAATGTGAAGTGGCTAAAGGTTATACGCAGACATGGAAATGAAAAATTAAAAGAAACAAAATTAGAAAAATATATATTTGAACAAATTTACCAGTGACACATTTTTAAGTGTCAGTAAACATATGTGAGGAAACACGTGTAAAGTGATTTGGGAGGGTGGCAGATTTGCTAATTTTATTTCAATTCCAATGAACCAACACACAGTGAAGGAATTCAAGGCTTTTATGACTGACGGCTCAAGCTACAGCCTAAGCCACTGATCATAGAGGTCTAAAAATTGAAAGCTGTATCCTGCGCATGATGTATGTAGCCCACAAGATAGGATTTTCTGGGAAGTGGACATGTGACCAATCTATTCAAAGAGATTAAATTTATTTGTAAATCTTTCGTATTACACGAAGTTTCGTAATTTGGCAGCTTTTTTGTAAGCTTTTTTTCCGGGAAGTGGAACTGCGATCGGTCTGTTCCAAAAAAAAATTATTTATTTATTTAATTTATTTGTTCGATTTTTATCAAATTTGGTATATAGATTGCTCCTTGCCGGAAAGTGGACTCGCGACCGATGTGTTAGAAATAAGTGTGGTTTTGGTTCCATTTACTTGAAATTCGGCTTGGACGTAGACCACGAGCCGATATATGCAAAAAATCGTATTTAGAGTCCGATTTTATTGATACTTGGATTCAAAAGAATCATTTTACCATTCTTGTGTAGAAGGTCTGAAAAATATATAATGTAAAAATCCAATAAAATCTTATAAGAACTAATTTAAAAATTCTGCGTGGGGCAAACTGTCCCAGCAAATGAAATAAAAAATAAATAAGCAACTCTAAAGCAGTGAATAACTAAATTAAGATATGCTGGAGTGGCAAAAGCGAAATGAGCTACATACCAAAGAGGTACAATATAAGAAATTTTTCATATATTGTAATTTAAAAAAGTTACGTATACGACCTGGTGTTCCGGTATAGTAAAATGCGTATTGCATTAAAACTTAATTTACATATGAACTTTTTTTCTAAACATATGTCTGCTACTGGTTGACAAGTGCACATTAAATCAAAATCAGTGAGAGTGAAAATTTGATTTTTCGCTTCAATGCTTCAGAAAAAAGAAACACTCCATATATAAGCCACAAACCAAAAAACCCGACAAAACTAACAATCAACAACAGTGCTGCCGCAAACCCTACTGAGTTAAGCAACCATTGCCACAGCAACAACAATTAGCACAAGAAAAATATTTGCTTTAATCGACACCACCAAATGAACCACTCTCTCACACCACAGCAAAAAAAAAGGTCTAACCAAAGCTCGTCGTCGCCACGCTCGTTGTACATTTCACATCTTTCCTTATATTTTATAGGCTCATGAAAAATTAAATTAGCTTTTGTTTATATACACACAAACTTGTATGCACACTTAATTATATGCTACCTACCACATGCATATGGTTGGCGTTTTTTATTGCCCACAGCCACAGCCACAGCCGCTACAGACACGTACGCACAATTTGAAAGGCGATGATATGTGGCTGCTGGTGGTTTTGATGGCTTATCGTTGTTCATATGTGTTTTTGTGTATAAATGTACTTGTAAATACGTTAAAGATTTGAGGCCACTTCGAATACTCTGCCTCTCAAATCTTATTTGGTTGTACGTTGGTTTTTGCTCTCGCCCTAATTTAGGCCTCACTTGCGCATATGCGAATTTTAAATATATTCTCGACATGTATTTTTATTGTAATTGAGTTACATGTGTGCCGGATATACTAATATTGTCGCTTTTATGACTTCTAATATAATTATAAAGCAGCTGAGCTGCTTTAATTATAAACAAATGTGTCAAGATGGAAATGATATTTTTTCAGTTTAGCTTCTTAAAAGCAGCTGTGCTTCTTGTGGGTGTGTAAAACTGTTAAATGTATTACAAGTGTATATTTTAATATCTTTGTATTAATTTCCTTGCTTAATTATATTAACAAAAAAATCATGTTGAATTAAAAAAATGTGTTGGGATATATTAAAATGACGCTAAATTCATTAAAAAAAAATTAATCAAATTTTATATTAATTTATGCACTTTATTTAGAGTATTATAAACAATTTTTAAAACTTTATTGTAAGCCCAACAATTTTGTATTACCCTTTTATTAATTTACGTAATTTTTTTTTACAGCTTTTTCAAGGTAATTTTTTTTCCTCTTAAGTACATATTTATGGAATTTGTTGATTTCTGAAAATTTTTGTAAATATCCTTAAAAATCTTCAATTTAATTAAATTAATTATATTAAAAGAAATTAAATTTTTTTAATTTTTAATTATTATAAATACTTACCTTTATATTGTTATGATTTTATTGTTTGCTTAACCTTTTTTTAGTTAGAATACTGTCTTTTAGTACAAAAATATTATTTACTTATCTAAATAAAATTACTTACAAAACAGTATATTTATATGATAACATATACACGGTGTGTCCCAAAAATAACCGAACTTTTTGGATATAAAATAGTAAAATACACATTATATTATCTTTGAAAGTTATTATTTATTCAAAATAGGTTCCATTTGACTCAACACAAAGTTTGGAACGATCAACCAGCGCATGCATAGATTTTTTTATGTCATTTATAGAAATGTTATTCAGTACCTCGGTTACGGCTGCTTCATTTTTTTCAATTTGTTTTTAATTTTTTAAAATCTAATTACTTTTTTTTCTCGGCTGCTAATCCTGGCTTAGAGACCGTTTTGTCTCAGGGCTTCAACTACGAATATTTCTGGCTGTTTGACGTTCCTGTAAGAGAGCCACTCCTCATCATATATATTTCAGAGATGAATCGATTTTATTACGATTCAGCAGCAGTTCGCTTTTGGTGTATGAGTTTTTTCTCTTTAACTCATGTGTCACTCATAAATTGAGCTTTTTTGCGTATCCAAACATTTTCTAGTGGGTCCAAACTGTTTTTTGTGCACTGCTAAGCTCCGGGGTAATCGAAACAGTGCTCGCATGTTGGTGAAGGCGATTAACATTCATTGACATTTTTGACAATTAGCCTTTTCTCTCCCTGGATCTTCTTTTACATCAAAATTTGAGTAAAGAAATCGACGAAACCGTCTTGGGTTTTCATTCGACAAAGCTTGAAAGAGCAAACTGTTAATTAAGTTAGTATTTTGAACAATTGAACACGTCACCGACCCGAAAATCTTTAGATTTCAAAAATTTAAATTCAACGACCTGTTCTAGGAATACGAATTTAGATCCCCTATAAAATTAGTTTTAAATATGCATAACTTCCTCCATATATACATATATTTATGTTTCTATAGTTATATTTCTAAGTAGCAACGCTTACGAAAGTGAAAGAAACCCAACACCTTTGCATAATATACATAATAAATTTTCTCGAAAAGTCCTTACTTTTGCAACTATGCGAATAATGACAGCTGCTTTTGCAATACGTAAAGAATAAAAAGGGAAAACAGCACATGCTCTATATGTGCTCACGCACGTACAAGGATATGTCGAGTGCGGTTACTGTCGCATCAGGTGTCCTTTTTCACTTAACAAATAAAAATAAAATAGTAGAAAGCAAACAAGTGTAAGCACTCCAAAGGATGTCACATGCGAGTGTTATATATGTACCTATATGCGGCATATATAAATATTTTATGTAAATAAAAATACACCATGTGCATACGTGTATGTACGAGTATGTAGACCACACAACATGAATTCTACACAAAATATTATTGTTTATGTCTAGTGCTCGTGGTTCGTGGAAGGTTATATAAACGCTAGCAAAAAGCAAAGAAAGAAGCGAAAGCGCCACACGTGCGAACCGCTAGCGACAGTTACAGTTATTCATTTAGACGCATGACGTAGTGGCTTGGTTTTTTGCCTGAAAGGAAACACAACGAAAAAGCGGCATAAATATGAATGAGAGAAGGCCACTACTCAAACAGCACAAACTAGTATACATGCACATAAACATATTGTATATTTATACCATATACTCGTAAGTGCCATTGTTGCAGATAGCTAACACTTAATTACCTGCGCTCAACAACTACCTCGTTGCGCTCTCTCACCTCTACATAAATAATGTATAAATACAAACTAATTAAGTTACTCTACATACACGTATATGAGTATATGTATATGCATGTACGAACGAGCGAGTACAAAACGCTTGACACCGAGTTGTGAGTGTGGATATGGAGAGGAAGAAGAAGAAGAAGAGGAAGAAGAAGAGGAGAAATGCGGCGCTGTGGTTGAGCGCCATAAAATTGTTCTGCAGGCAGCCAACTGTAACAGCTAAGCAACTTCAAGCGCCTTTGTATATGCACAACAACAACAACAACAACAATGCTTCTACAACTCGACTATCTGCGCTCTGTGATTGTGGAATATTTGCGGTTTGGGTCGCACTATTCGCTTAATTTTGGCTTTATTGCTTCGAGATGCAACTAAAAATTTATTTCAGGCGAACGAAATTTCTGCTTTGCCATGCCATTTCTGTTTATTTGCGGCAAGCAGCGGCTTTTCTTTTGTCCATTAAATAAATATTAAATGCCTACCCATGTCTTTTTTAACCTTTTAAGGCAGCTGCTGCTGTGACTTTTCGTCTTTTCCTTCTATGTGCTTTATCTTACTCTCATGTTTTAAGCTTATTTAAGCTTTGTTGTTATTATTGTTGTTGTATTTGTTTATTCATTATCATCCCTGCTTTTTTGCTTTGAGCGTCACTCCTGTGCGCCATTGTCACACAGCACCACTTCATTTGTGCAAATACCCTTCCACGGCTACGGCAAGGATCGAAGAGAAGATCAGGACTTAAGTGTTGTAAGAGTGCTCCTTCGAGTTCTTATAAGTATGTATGTATAGATATAAATGCGTATTCTTTGTATATGTTGCATGAGCGTTTAGTTGCATGTCTTAAGATTAAACAATGCGGTTACGGTGAACGAAATATGAAAACACTTTGCACCTCGAATGTTTAATTGATTCGTAAAATTCAAAACTGTTACTTTAGTGGCACTTATAGTTAGCAGTATAGCGGTTTTTTGTCATATAAGAGGTGCCAGGAGACAAGAATTTTCCTCACCGCGCTATAGTTTATGGTTTAATTCAGTAAATTAAGTGACGCAGTTTGCGTGGCTTACCAAAAAATAGTAATTCAAAAAGTGTTGCCTACATTTTGGCGCGAGTTCACAATTTCGTATACGAGCATATTTAATTTTTTTTTTTTTTGAAAATAATACGCTCCGGAGCTATTGAATTTGACTATTCTCGCCTACTGCTCCGTCAAACAGAAACCATTTTTTAACGTATCAGCTCTTAGCATTTGATTAATTTTTGTATCAGAAAGACACTTGGAGCGCTGGACTTTACCTGCCGAGTGGCGACTGCAATTAGAAAAATTAGTCGAACCCTGGTCATCAGTAATGGCAATGGCGCTATTGCGGCCGCTTTCATTATTACCAGCAAGGTTTTTAGAAGCGACTGATTTAGCAGTTTCTACCATGAGTGGGCCCTGAGTTCGACTCTTGGCTCAAACAATATACAAAATTACAGAAAATAACTGGTGTCCATCTTTGACGAGCGCTCACAACGTACTGAGTCAATCAATCGAAAAACTGTCAAAGACAAACTTTTAGCGCGAATGAACACGTTTTCAGCGTCGTATAGTATGGCATGATGCGACAGGTAACACTAGTACTAAGGACAATAACGCCATCTCTTAGATGAAAACCGAACGAACTTTTTACTTTACCTAATATATATTGTCGGTGAAGTTTATGGGTTTGGGCTTTCTGTAAAGTGTAGCGCTAATCTTCTTCTGCTCGATAACGTCTAAGTATTTTTCAATGAGGCTAATTTGGAACGCTGCTAAAATCGGAATCACTCGTAACTATTAAGCTTAATGACTAACTACATGAGTATGATACCCTTAGTTAATTGGGAAGATATCTGGCTGTAAGTGATAGTCTACTGGGCAGATGAAACCTTCGTAAGCTCAACGCGCATGTTCTTCAAACAGTCACCAAATCACGTCCTATGCTTTTAGTAGGTACCATGACTGACCAGTCTCTGTTTCGTGAGCACACAGTAAGGTGAAAAAGTCCAGCTTGACCCATATTGTAAAGCTGTAAGAAATTGAGCACTTTCGACTCTAAGTGGTATTTGACAACACTGCTTTAGCAAGACGCGAGAAGGTTCATGCTCTAAGACTGCCAAAAGTATCTTTAACAAGCCTGGTAAACTAGCAAACATAAATCGAGTAAACCGCGCGAAGTCGTGATTAACACTAAGAATTTTATAGAGAACCTTCAATTTATTATGACCAGCTTCAGACAAGCGTGGTTTTCTCAACTTTTGAGTAAGTCTAGGAACGTATAGTCAGTTCAGAGAAATAGAAAAAGATATATTCATGTGTTCGAAACACGCAGTAAGAAGCTTTCGAGAGGTACAAAGATCATCACATATTCAGCTGCCTGACTTGTGATTTCTCCTTTACCAAAAAAAAAAGGGATTACAGAATATAGCATGTTTTCTCTTTGTATTAATGACAAACATCGAACATTGCCTCTGTCGTTTCATATATGAGAGAAATACTCTGTTTATGAGTAGAATCTGCTGCTTCAGTTTTGATAAATGCGTAGGAATACTTTGTCCATTCGCTCTATCATTTATTCTTAACTCCGCCATTGACTGAAGTTCGATTCAAGCAATGCTAAAGTGCTATTTTCCAGGCTATATTTTTATCAAAAGTTTGAGAAGACAACTCTTAAACTCAAATTAGCAGGTCAGTGAAATGCGCACACCATTTTCCAAAGCTCACCCCAAAACTTCTTGCCTCCATTACCATTTGGCATGCATTATTTGTGTGATTTGAAAAATTTTCCACATTCATTTTGCAACCCCAACTAATGGGGAATGTGAAGCGAAAACGCAAGACCAACAAAGAACACACACACACACTCATAAATACATACGCATAGCAAGAGATGGTACGACAATAACCAACAATGAGAAGTTTATTGGGAGCAGCAACGCCAACCAACCGACCAACCAACCAACAAAATTGGCTACAACTTTGGTTTTCAAACACAAATACACGTAAAGCTTTCACTACATGCATACCCACATACACACATAGGTATATAAATATAAACATAAATAACTTCGTACGCTTTTGGCTTTGGTGCTAAAGTCAGCATATATTTTCTAGTGGCGAAATTTTTTTGGGGAAAAACTTCTGCGGTGAATCACAATGAAATGAGACTTTATTTGGAGCCAAAAATTGTTGTTGTAACTGCGAGAAATGCTACTATGAATTCTGTATGCATGTACGCGTAAGAGTAGCAGGAAATGCTCACTATACGGATATAAACCTTACTAATATTCCTCTAGCACTCTTCCCCCTCAACGGTTGCCTTTAAGTTCAAACACATCACTTTTTGTTTGTTTGTTTGCTTGTTTTTTACGAGAAATTACATTTCCACTAAAAAATTATTAGTCGTTCGTGTGACTTGGTGAACAAAGCGAAATAAAAAAAAAAAAAAACAAAACAAAAAATGCAAAAAAATTTTTCTCGAAAACAAATCAGTCAGAAATGCGGTTTTCACACAGCTGGGAATTCGGGCAGCTGGTAATTGAATTGCGAAATTATTTATACGCACATTTTTGACAATTTCCTATGAGAGTAAATCGCAAAGTCATAAAAAAAATTTCACAAAAGTTATGCGCTAAGTTGTAAGTTATTTTTGTTAATTTTTCATATTTCATTTGTTTCTTTGCTATGTACTCGCACTATATTGCGTTGCAAATTTTATTAGCAAAATGAAGGCCAACTTGAATTGAATGCTGTCGGCTTTGGTCAGTAGTTCGCTGTGTAAAATGTATAAATTGAAAAATTGTGATTTATGAAAAATTAATGCGGTGGCAAGAAGAAGATGAAGATTGATAAAGAAAACTTTTTTTGATTGTAGTTTCGAATTCTTTTTTAATTTTTTGTAGCAAATTTATTTAAAATAAAATAAATATAGTTAAAAAAAATACAATTTACGATTTCTTGATAATATTGAAAAAAAATATCTTCAAAAAATTTTAGGAATTTTAATACAAGTTAAGTGCTATTGTTGGTAGGCGTCTTTGCTAAGTTAATAGACAATGCGCTGAATTGTAGGCAAGGTTTTATTTATATAATTTTCTTGTTATTTTAGGAAAAAATATGAAATGTTGCCTGAATTCAGGCGCAAACTACTATAAAAAAGTATTATCAAATTGTTGTTGAATTTAAACAATTTAAATCTTCTCATTTTTTTTCTTTTTTTGTTATGGGAGTCAATGAAAAAAGCTTCTGAATGCTGCAAAAAATGATGAGTACCTTGGTACGACCTCAGAGGAATGAAGGGAGGTGTAATTTTAATCCTCGGCATTTAATTGCAGTTGTAGGGCTGAAAGCAATTCCAGCTCATGTGACACTGTTTCGCAAGTCTTGATAACATTAGCTGCCTTTCGTGCAAAAGGTGTTAAGCAAAACAAGTGGAAACTACCGTGAAACCAATATTAGTTTTCTAGCTGTACTGAAGTATTTTTTTTTTTTTTTTCAACAAACATAACTTTGTCCAACTGTCTGAGAAGGGCACCTGAAGGATTAATGTTTATTCCAAATTTCGTCTAAAGTGACTGAGATAAAAAGAGGGAGAGAGAGAGAGAGCATAGGTTTGATGTGGTTATCCATTGTTTTCACCCGATCTCTATTCATCCAATTAGATTTCTTTATAATATCCTTTAGATAATTGATAATTCTTAATTCATATAATAATGAATACAGTTTCAAGATATTGGAACCAAGCTCTGCCCAAGGCAAGAAAAGTAGGTAGGAGATGAGAGATCGTTTCGTGATTTTCTCGTTCTATATTCTAGAGCATCTCTTAAAAGGAACTCCCAGCTGTACTGCATGTCGTCCTCCTATAATCTTAGAGATGCTCTCTTTTTCGAGAGGATATATTTTTTTCCTAGAATTTCTACATCAAAATGTCGTTCGTCTGCCTTAAAGTTTCCCTTTATCCCTCTGACCACGAACCGAAGTGATAGAAAACATGTTCTGTTTGGCCCCCTCTTGTAGACATCGGCGACAGTAGCAGCTATAGTGGGCTGTTAAGGGTTCTACAATCTCAGTGATGCCCTCTCCTTTGAGGGAGTTAATTTTGCGGGACTTTTTTTGGTGCCATTATGGTCTAATTTTCTGCAAGTAAGTAGTCGGAGTACTCAAAGCAAAGTCTTTGAGCGGCAGCTTTCGTGCAGCAAAAGGCGTACTTTGTCAGGAAGACTCTTCTTGCGCATGCCTTTCCTGCCATGTTTAGTAAGTAATAATAAAAGCAAAACAACACTGCCCCAATTTACTTGTCACTCTTCTTAGAGACTAACAATAACAACATCATACTTACTGGATAATGAAGAGTTTGCATTTTTTTTGTCTCATCTAACTCAGCCGAAATATAAATTTAAATTGGGCAACTTTTATTAAATGCGAATTTCAGAGCATCGTCACTTTATTAAATTCGCCTAAAAGTATGCATTCATAATGAACACTTGCGTTTGTTGTTGTTTTCCTACGGCATGTTGAGGGCCAATTTAAATTCCCTTTGAACTAGCCCATATTTATTTGCAAATACTAGCTGCGGTTGGTGTGAGCCTTTGAATAACACAAATACACATAATACACACACTTCTATACATACTCATACAAACACAGTGTACTCAATTATTTACACAAAGTCGCTCACGTCAGTGTTGTAACTGGAACTTTGACATCATCACTTTGCGGTTGATTCACCGCCGTCCTGCTCGGTTTGACGTTTGCGGAAGAGGAAAACTTTCAACTTTCACTTGGTGAAGCGTACTTGATTTCACACACACACACACACACACACATACATAGCACTGTGTGATTTCCAACTAATACTAACAACTAATTCGATGGCGAATTCCTACACTTTCAGCGTGGTCGTCACCATAAAATCAATTCATTTATTTGCTGTCCCACCCACCAATGCCAGCTGTTGTTGTTGTTATTGTTGCTGCTGTAGCTTGTACGCATAATTCTAATGCTAATGATGAGAACAAAACTTCTAACAACGACACTTGTAATATTAAATGCTGTAAGAGCGTAACTAATAATAGTATATATATGTGTGTGTGTGTGTGTCTGTGCGTATGTGTGTGTATGTGTGTTTGCGCCACGCTTTTTGCTGCCTAAAAAGTTTTCAAGTAATTTGGGGAACATTTCATGGCAGATTGCATGGCTACTAAACTGGAATAAAAGGACAAGTTGTATAACAAAAAAAAAAAAAAACAAAAACAAAAACAAAAAACATTTAAACACAAATAAAGTAGATGAAGTGAAATTGGAAAAAATTTGTTGGTCATTTGCTTGTTATTGTCACTTTTGCTTGCTTTGAATTTTGTGCTTTTGGTTTATGTTATTTTTGTTGTTGTTGTTGTTTTAGCTCTAGTGTCGGTTGCTTTGTAGTGCTAATGACATGCCAAAGCCGCATGTCGCCATCGACGCTTGCCAACGCACAGTTGAACTCGTGTGTGAGGAGAGCCGCACCGCACCGCACATATATATTTATTGATTAACAACTACAAATCTATGTCTCTATGCCTGTTTGTGTGTGTGTGTGCGTTTAGGAAATTTCCGTTATTTATTTGTAAAAATGGTGCACTTGTTATGGTATAGTCATAAGCCCCAGAGACTAAAGGACCATAAAATACTTGTGTATACGTATATTTGTAAGTGTGTGTGTGTGTGAGTGTGTGTGTGTTTGCTAGTAGAACGTAAACACGCGTTTAACAAATATTGATCACTCTGTCAATTGCTTCAATTGCCCCACGCTGTGTGTTGTAAATATATTGCATGTCATTGAGGCATTTAATGCGCACATTTTGTGTACTTTTTTACTTTTCCTTTTTTTTGTATTTTTTTTTGTTTTTGTTTTTGTATGTGCCTTGACAAGGTTGCCAGTTTTACTGGTGGCGAGTTTTGCGGTTATTTGTTGTCATTTTATATTAAAAAAAAAAAAACAAATAAGTAAAAGCGGCTTACACGCAATGTAATAAATAAATAAGTAAATAAATACAAAATAAATAGCTTATTCATTTTCAAGTACACAAATTGAGTCGGTAGACATTATGGACATGACTCTTGCGGCGGAAAGGCTTCAAGCTAGCAAAGTCCACTACTCCTTCGTAGACCTGAAATGTTAGAACGAAACTCTTCACAATTTCTGGCATCAATTTATGAGATATATGTAAATGTACATATATTTAGTGGTATATACCAGGTGTGTTTGTTGAAGTTTGCCGGTTTTACTAGTAGATGTCGCTAGCAATATAGAAAAATTTCTATGATTTGGCATGTATGTAATTTTTTTCTATTGACATTAAGCTACAAAAATGCGCAAGTCACATTCCGCCAAAATAATAACGTCATATTTGTTTACCTCAGTGAATATGTTGAGTTTTGTTCCAAGTAAATCGCATTTGCGGCATTGGTTGCTTTTCTCATTTCATCAAAAGAAAAAGGCAGCTAAAGCTCACCGGTTGCTGGTAGAAACTTATGGTGAACATGCTCCAGGGATTAGTACATGTGAGACATGGTTTCGCCAATTTAAAATTGGAGATTTCGATTTGACAGACAATGAACATCCTGGTGCAGCGAAAAAGTTCGAAGACGAGGAATTGCATGTTGATCCAACCCAATCGCAACAAAATTTGGCAGAAACACTACATGTGACTCGAGGAGCAATTTGCCAACGTTTAAAAGCCATGGGAAAGATCCAGAAGTATGGAAAATGGGTGCCACACCAGCTGAACGATAGACAAATGGAAAATCGAAAAACCGTTTGTGAAATGCTGCTTCAACGATTTGAAAGGAAATCTTTTCTGTATCGAATTATCAGGGAGGACGAAAAATGGATTTATTTTGAGAACCCGAAGCGAAAAAAATCATAACTTTCCCCTGGTGAAGCTGGCCCATCGACTGCAAGGCCAAATCGCTTTGGCCGTAAGACAATGCTCTGTGTTTGGTGGGACCAGTGTGGTGTGGTGTACTACGAGTTGTTAAAACCTGGTGAAACGGTGAACACGGATCGCTTCCGACAACAAATGATCAATTTGAATCATGCGTCGATCGAAAAACGGTCGGAATGGGCCCGAAGACATGGCAAAGTTATCTTGCAACATGACAACGCACCGTCTCATACCGCTAAACTGGTGAAAGACACATTAAAACACTTAATTGGGAAATATTATCGCACCCGCCGTACTCTCCAGACCTCGCTCCGTCCGACTATCACCTTTTCGCATCGATGGGACACTCCTTTGCAGAGCAGTGCTTCGCTAATTTTGAAGAAGTCGAAAAATGACTCGTCGAAAGGTTTGCCTCGAAAGAGAAAAAGTTTTTTTGGAATGGTATCCATAATTTGCCTGAGAGATGTGCGAAATGTATAGAAACCAATGGTCAATACTTTGAATAAAAAAATGTTGAGATTCCTCTGAAAATTAAGTGTTTTCTTTATCGAAAAAAACTGGCAAATTTCAACTAACACACCTGGTATTACTTTTTCACTATGTCGATTAAGCTGAATTAGATATATTTGACATCAGATGAACAACTTTTGCTCCAGCTGGTCGAATACTCATTGAAATTTTAGCAGAAGGAAGGAAAAGAGAAATTTATACATATTGCTAGCGACATCTACTACACCTGATATCTCGGATAATATTTACAGCTATAAGAAAATCAAGAAAACCGTACAACAAAGTCGTCCATGTTTACCTCTCAGGAATTAAAACGAATTGTCCATTGTCACAAAGAAATTCATAATACCAAAAGCGAAAATTCTAATCTAATTTTCCCTAAATATTTATCAGAATTTCCCTCCAACTTCCATAATATTCTTCTTGCTATGGGATATGTGGGCAATCGCTTAAGTTTCATTGAAAATACACACGTAGTGAACATTTTCAAGAGTTTTCCTCTAAATTGCTTTAACTAAAATTCCATGAAACACCTAACAAATGTGGCAACAACAACTTCAAAAGCTATACAAGGAGATGTGATGTGCATGCACTTGAAGTATTATCTATCAGTTGAAGTGTGCATAAGTGGCATTAACTACTTATCTTTCTACTTAACTTAACTGACTTTTGTTCATACGCAAAAAATCACCAAACTGCAACATTTATACTGAATTGGTAAGACAAAAAAGAATATATATATAGGTATATATATATAAGGCATTAAAAATTTTCCTGCCAATGACGTGCTAAAGCGTAATAATCCAAATTAAATTTCACACATATTTCTGTCAGAATGCAGGATAATGATTAGCTGAATATGCTAATTACACTTTCAAAAAGGCAACTACATAGGCGAGCATAATTTGTTAAGGCAATTTTGTCTGCTCTGCTATTCATTTCGCTAGCATTTTGGCATATTTTATTCGAGCAAACTGCGCCAACTTAATTTAGTATTTCAAGTTCATTAGACTAAACAAAGCATTAAAGTAATTGAGTGGCTAAAAAGCAACACATCCTTGATATACTCGTATGTATATAAAATAGCAGCTGCTAGCTGACTACCATGGTATTATATAAACTAGAGGTTGCATACTTTCAGGCGTTGTAAGGAATTACTATTATTAAGGGATGATGATGATATACATTTTTCCGTACTTATTTATCCATTGCTATGTTTTTACTATAATTTAGGCGAGACACTTTCTATACTGTTTAGCATCAGCGATATGCTAAATGTGTACAAACAACGTATTTTCGAGATTAAAGCTCACTTTTAGGCGCGACATATTAAGGATTAGGTATGAGAAATGTGCCATAAAACACCAGTATACTGCGACTATTGCGAATATTCGTCAAAGAAAAGAGGATATTTATGAAGAATGTCCTGATTTAAATAATGGAACCCAAAAAAAAAAAAACAAATAAAAAAAATATATTATTTTTAAGTGTTGTAGAATAATTGAATTTTTAAATTTTTCTATGAAATTCTGCTACCTTTTTAAGTCTATGGCGGTCTAGCATCATTTAGATCTTTCTCCTTAAAATACACATACCAACTAGTAATTATTATTCAGCTGGCTTTGAAAGGAGTGCGCCCAAATGTAGGTTACGAAAATTTATTACATTACTTAATAGTTGTGCGTTATTATTTCCTAACATATATAATTAATAAAAAAATAGTTCTCTAATTTTCTTGTTTAAATAAATTTTATTACAGAAATTTTTCATATATTTTCCTTTGAGATTTCGGAGAAAAATTCTTTAATGCAGATGAATGAAATTTATTTAAAAAAAATATTTAGATGAACATGTGGTGAAAAAACCAGGAACTCAAACTAAAACTAAATAAAAAATCAGAGGAAGGCATAATTTTTTTTAACTTAGAAGAAACTTTTTTGAGCTAGAAGATATAGTAATGATGGTTAACTCTAACACCTTCCGGTCCTCCATCTGGTTCAGTTTTTAAACAGAAGTTTCGTATACCTCTATTTTATTTTGTGAGAATATAAGTGCCTTTGCCTTCACTATAGGTAGCATGAAGCCACTGTTCACTCTTTGGAACTCAGTTACCTCACGAAGACCCTGAAGCACATTCGGTTCAATATCACCCATAGCCACGAGCCTGCACTCTCAAAGGCTGGTATAGGCGAGCTTACGACTGCATTCATTTTTGCGAAAAGCACATTTAAAAGCTTTTACTCCATCGTTTTCTTTCGTCTTAGTGTCATCTACCTGAAGGGTTTTGTTAGTCAATGGTCGTTGGGATTATGCGCCTTTTGTGGAGTTTTCCCATCTATATAAAGTTAAAAAAAATAGTTTTTTGGTTTAAATTGAAAATATTTTTTAA
>JAWMAG010000031.1:5270000-5312500 GCA_037013455.1 Ceratitis rosa | reverse complement strand
ACATACATATATTTTAATATGAGTTTATGTGCTCAGTGAGCATCACACCGTCAAAGGTGGCAAAGTGTGTGCGAAAAACAATCAACAGTCGAGCAAACACCTTGCGGCTATTATAATGAATATAAGAAAAGTAACAACAAATATAACAATAGAATAGCAAAAGCAATTCATACACTATATATGAGTATGAGAGTACCAAATTTGAATTCAGAATTTTTTTTTTTGCAAATATTTTTGGAGGAAAAGGTGAAAAGTCTTCCAGAAATTGATTGAATAAAATATGCTTAGCTAAAAAAATAATAATAATTTTTATGTTTTATATTCCACTGGGTATTTTTACTATTACCATACGTAATGGCATTTTTGGTATTTTTGCTTTTTTTTTTGTTTTTGCCAATTATCATATTCAATTGCTTTTTCATTTCATTAGGAAAACATGATAAATAAACAAATATGGAAATATTTCATATAGAAATAATTAGGCAAAATCGATTTCTAAATCAAATAAAATTTATTATAAATATTACCACTTTAGGAAGCTCTAGTTTGATTGCAAAAAAGGGGAAAATTATTGTGAAAAAATAAACCTAAATACCTATTTCCTCGGATTTCAATAGAAATCTAATGCATTTTGGATAAATGAGAGTACTTTTTAATTTTTTATTTATTTACAATTTATAACATTTAAAATACCATATATTTATAAGGTTTTTTTTTTTTAATTATATCAGCACTCTAGAAAGAGACGAACGAACTCATAAAAGCCTCACAACAAATAGGATTTAATGCCGGTATTATTAAGTTTAACATAATATTTTTGATAACATACAAAATCTTTTTCATACTCTCACCATAGACCCTGTTCGCCTCTTGAAATAGACATGCCTTACCGCTTAAAATAAATATTTTTCTTTTAACATCTTTTAGTTGGCTAATAAACGTATTTATTTTTTCATAGAACATCTGTTTTTAACTAAAAATAATTAGTTGGCTTTTGCTAAAATAAACGCTTCGTTAGCTTTTATAAACCTCACAGATCTCCCCTACTCAGCTTTGGAGATTTCATATGATATGTTCTCGAAAACGAGCTTTCGATACATGCGGTCGCAGACATGCTTTATTTGCCGATATTTCTCTATTTCTCTATTTTTACAGGTCTAAAGCAAAACTTTTCTCATTCAATTTCTTTTGAGAGGAGCGAAAAGAAAGGCAAACTGATGGTCACGGTTTCAAATTGAGTTTGATTGCAAAAACTAGTTACAAAAAGAAGTGATGGTTTCATCATTTTGAGGATGGATAATAACGTCCTTGCGAATGGACTCCTGAATTGATTTTTTTATTGTTACTTGGAAGAAACTAATAGTAGACCATACCCTTCCAATACACAGAATAGAAAACTTTCTTTTGCTAAATATTAGAATCGGATGTTGGCTGTGCGAGCTCACATTAGTTGAGTATTTCATTAATAAAAAATGTGTTTAGTGAGGTAGATTTTCTAAAAAATTTGAAGAATGCAGTAAGGTGTTATATTCTCTATCTGATGTTTCTCTGCCTCCTCACGAATTGTGCTTATCAGTTTTTTGTGGAACTAAGCCCTTTTGCACCTGATATATCTGACTAAGCGGAGCGTTTCCTCATCCCCTGCTATCACTGGCAGGTTCTATATCGAATATTTTAAAAGTTGAAGTATTTTTATTCTCTCGGACAACATGAGTGATCCTCTAGTCCATGGCATAATATATCAGCACGGAAATGATGGAGCGAGCTTGGATTTTGCTCAGCGAGAGAGAATTTTAGTCTTCCATCGCCTATACAGTCCAAAAGAGCGCTGGTTATGGTGTTTCTTTGCTGTATTTCAAGGCTGACATTGTTGTTGGTGTTGATGCTGGTTCCAATATAGACGAAATTATCTTCATCTTCAAAGTAATGACTATTAACAGTAGCATGGAAACCCAAGATGACACCGCACTTACTCTTTGCTTCACGGCAGAAAATATTTCGTCTTTTCGAAAAATAGCTGATTATTTGAAAAAAGACTTTATTAACTAACCTTTCAACCATTTATTAAACTTCTATCAATTCAATTTTAAATACTCATTAAATACATATTAAATTTTATATCCGAAAATCCCTGCATATTAAACCAAGTGTAAACAGAATTGCTTTATCCGCTTTAGTGAGCAGAAACAAAAGCACAAGGACATACATGTTTATACATATTTACACTTGTCTATGTATTGGTTAAACATTTAATATTAAACAAAAGACTCAACGCCTGCCACATGAACCAAAGAATGACAAACAGAATAAAATCCCAAAACACATGCACATACATACTTACACATCATGAACTCTTCATCAGTTATGAACAAATTTTCCAATCAATCAACTTAAAATCGACAGGCCAGTCAGTGAGTTGAGCAGACATTTCGGTGACCTTCTAAAACCAGCCACATACGAGTATGTAAGTGTGTGTAAATAATTGTATGTATATGTATGTAGGGAAAGTAAACAATGTAGAATGCAAATATGAATAGACAGAAGACATACATATGTTTGTATGTATGCAATATGTGCACAACGCTTAGGTGACCTAGCAAAGTGAGCAAAGAATTAAATGTCAGCAGAAATCTATGACAGATTCTAAGCAAAACCACAGCTCATCCATAAATTGCTGATTTTTTCTCTCTTTCGAATCAATCGAGTGCACATGAAAAGGACAAAAGAGTGTAAGCAAACAAAAATAGATAAAAAAATATGCATGATTGTCTGTATGTGTGTATGTGTGTATGTGTGTGCTAAGCTAATTGCGACACAATCGTCCGCTTTCTCAAATCTAAGGTACCAGGTTAGAAGTAGCAAAAATGGCATTCACCATCAGCCGCGCGCTCATTCGCTCAATCAATCTTCCAGTCACTCATTTAGTCATTATTCAAACAGTTGTTCAATGAAAGTGAATTTCCCGTGAAAGAAGAATCAAATCGAATTGCAGCTGCACTAATGGAGCAAAAAACAACAAAAACCAACCCAAACAAAAAATTGGTTATCGGTATGTGCTCGGCAGCAGAGTGAAGAATTCAACTGTGGCAGAGACATTGATAATTATTGGAGCGGAATTAATTAATGCATACTTTCCGGCGCACTGACATGAAATACAGCAGCGGCAAGCAAGTGCAATTAGTTGCTGCAGGTAGTAAACAAAAAATAACAAAAACAATAACAAATATAAGCAGGCAATGCGCTCACGATAATAATTTAATGCCAGCGCCAACGAGACAAGACAAGCAAAATCGATTAAGGTAAATTATTTAAAATGAAAGTAAAAAGCATACACCATTGGGAATGCATTACATACACGTATACATATAGATATGTAAGTGTGAAAGTGTGCAGATGTTTGTATGTTTCTACTGGTTAAAACTGCTGCTGAGCCGTGTAGGTGTGTCAGTTGTTTCGCAGTTAATTTATATTATTTTGTAGCAGAAAAAGCAATTGCATGTTCAACGATATGAAATGAAATAAAATTAAGCATGTTAAAAGTGCTCTTCTACGAAATACCTATATGGAAGTGGTGCGAGAAAAGTTGAGTGAAATTTTCCATGCAACGCTGTCAACATGGAACTGCTTGTGAAAATAGATTTTCTAAAGAATTTAATAAAACTGCTGATGGAATTAAATAAATCTGTATGCCAAACAAATACTGCTAAACAAAATTTTAACTTGCAAAAATAAGTAATTAATTTACTTTTACTAAAACAAAATTGAAAATTATCTGAACACAAATATTCGTAGGAAAAAAACACTTAAGGTTAACAATTTACACAGTAAAAAACCCTAAAAACTAGTCTCAAAAAAAAATTAGAAAATTACCGAGAAATAAAAAACATTGTTAAATAAAGTGTTTTCACTTAATATTAACAAAAAGAATCACGCCTAAATATAAAAACGAAATATAAATAATTTACTTACAGCATAGAATTAAAGGAGTTACAAATCAAACCGGATTTCTCTAAGTTACTGAGCTAATTACCATCATTACAGTGGATTTGTGTTTCCTCTTTAATATTAAGTTTAAGTTTTAATTTCAACAATCCTTGCATTCCACATTTTATTAAACTCTATTCTACAATCAACTTAAAATTAATGAATTTCATTGTTATGTGTATTTGCAAAAGCTAAGCTGTTCATACATTTTTGGCTAAGAGTTTTTTTTAAATAAATTATTTAGAGTAAGTAAAAACTAATGTACAATTCATTGAAAACCAAACAAGCAACAAAATGCACCATTGAATGGGAATTGCTCAACTCGTAGATCAAATAATATGTAGTAAACATGTTGCAACAATAGCTGAAGGTATTTATGGTATTTGTGCAACATATTAAATCTATATATATATATATATATATATATATATATATATATATATAACTGAATGTGCACCTACACATTCACTATACATGCCTCTACATGCAGCAACATCAAACAATGCCTGGAATGCCTTTGTTTTCAGATCTCTCTTGCACTCAATGCGCCTTTTTGTATGCAACAACTTAAGCGTGCGTTCTAATAGACTCAATTGTAGCAGAAAACTACAACTAAAACTAAAAGTGTGTACTAATGCGTGTTTTCTATTTTATTGTTATTTACTAAACACTCGAAGAAACGTAAATTCGAATTTTATGTGGCACACTGCTTGTTGCAAGTGGCAGTTAAAATTGAAGCACGTTTTACGGGTTATAAAATAAATAAAATGAAAATAAAAATAAAATAAATAACAAGAATAGAATAGAATAAAATAAAATAAAATAGAACAAAATAAAATAAAATAAAATTAAATAAAACAAAATAACATAAAATAAAATAAATTTAAATATAATAAAATAAAATAAAATAAAATAAAATAAAATAAAATAAAATAAAATAAAATAAAATAAAATAAAATAAAATAAAATAAAATAAAATAAAATAAAATAAAATAAAATAAAATAAAATAAAATAATATAAAATAAAATAAAATAAAATAAAATAAAATAAAATAAAATAAAATAAAATAAAATAAAATAAAATAAAATAAAATAAAATAAAATAAAATAAAATAAAATAAAATAAAATAAAATAAAATAAAATAAAATAAAATAAAATAAAATAAAATAAAATAAAATAAAATAATATAAAATAAAATAAAATAAAATAAAATAAAATAAAATAAAATAAAATAAAATAAAATAAAATAAAATAAAATAAAATAAAATAAAATAAAATAAAATAAAATAAAATAAAATAAAATAAAATAAAATAAAATAAAATAAAATTAAATTAAATTAAATTAAATTAAATTAAATTAAATTAAATTAAATTAAATAAAATAAAATAAAATAAAATAAAATAAAATAAAATAAAAAAATAAAATAAAATAAAATAAAATAAAATAAAATAAAATAAAATAAAATAAAATAAAATAAAATAAAATAAAATAAAATAAAATAAAATAAAATAAAATAAAATAAAATAAAATAAAATAAAATAAAATAAAATAAAATAAAATAAAAAAATGGAAATAGAGTAAAATAAAATAAAGAATAATCTAAAGTAAAATAAATCAAAACGAAATAAAATAAAGCAAGCCAAATCAAATGAAACTGAAAAAAAAGTTTAAATAAAATAAGGTGAAATAAAATAAAATAAAATATAATTACAAAAAAAAAAAATAAAAAAATAAAAAAATATTAAATTAAATTAAATTAAATAATTCAAATAAATTGAATATGATAAAATAAAATGAAACAAATTAAAATATATTTTTTAATCGTAAATAAAGTAAAAGAGAGCAAAAATCTGTTAAATTCAATTAAATAGACAAAGGCGAACCAAATAAAATTAAATAAAAATTCAAATATGTAATATTATAAAAATAAAATTATATGAAGTAAAATTATATTAAAAAATGTAAAACCTAAACATCAAAGTAAATTTAAGTTAAATTCAAATAAAAACTAAAATAATAAACCTAAATGGAATAAAAAAAGTTATAATTAAATAAAATACAATATTATATAGAAATATTAAAATTTGGAAAGAATAGGTTAAATTATGAAACATTAGATTAAAATTAAATCAAATTTTATAAGATTAAAGAAAATATATTGATAAAATAGAAAAAAAAATAAAGAAATATCATTTAAGCTTTTTTAACATTTTTGTAGTAAGGCTTTTGCTTAAAACTGTTAGAATATAAAATTTTAGCAGCAAAAAATATAGAAAACTTCAAGTAATTATTATTTTATGTGAAGCAAGTTTTATATAATCCAACACAAATGTATTCATTCAGACACAGAAGATTCAAAATCCAGCAGCAATCTACTATTAGCATTCTATGCCGACGAAAGTAGGGCACTCCACACAATTTTATCCAGCCGAGAATGGCATCGAGTTAATTTGTGTTAATCCGATATATTTACAGCATACAAATTCTCTGTATTCCCAGAGGTAAACTCTAAATTTACACACATATATGCATTTATTTGCGAAAAGAATAGAAAAATATGGAAATGTGGGATATTATTCTCTCTCTCCATCTGTGCTTAGATAATTTAATACCCTCACTCACAGCACTTCCAAAAGGGAGAGTCATTTATCATTTTGTGTCCTTTTATATATATTTACGACTATATGTGTGCATTTATATACATCTCTGCCAAACGATACAGAGTCACAATATAACGGTAATGAATGAGATTACAACTTTTTCAAATAAATTTTATTTAATACATATATACATATGTAGGTAGGTATTTACATAGTTATACCTGTTGTGCAATTTAATGTATAAAAACTCATTAGTGTGCTTAGAATGGGCAAACACACACACGACTCGTACGAATATTCTTCTAGCAAGTGTGTGGTGCAATGCATGAGTGTGCTGTATATAGATACATTTGAGTAAATTTAAATGCATAATTTACTAGTACATACAACGGGCTCTAAATGCGAGCTATTTTCCTTTAATTATAAATTTTGAGAAAATATAATTTTTCCATATTTTTTTTTTTTGCAGCGCTCTGAGTGTTCAGTTGTCTATTCCCATGCACACTTCATCAAGAGGACACCGGCAAACGGATAAACTACAACGTAAGTGACACAAAGGAACTATTTATTTATTTAATTACTCATAATGTGTAACTATGTATCTATAAACAAGCATTTGTGGGACATGAGCAAAGTATACCTAAATGCATAAATGGAAAGAAAATGAAGAAAGGAATTAATTTAAAATGTACTCTTTTTGTGGGAGAAGAACCTTAACTTGCCTTTGAATGTTTAGCAAATGAGACATATTTCTTACATAAATTTATACCTATAGTTTTTTTACGTTTTTATATATATTTTTTTTAATTTTCGAATAATGTAAAAGATTTTCGGAAATTGTTTATCAGAAAAAAAAATTAATAGACATTTTCTTTATTTTTTTTTTATTAAACAAATTTTACTCAAAATGTAATATGAGACTTTTGATTTTCCAAAGGAAAACTTTCAATAAAACTTCTGAAAAAACTTCATCTAAAATATAAAACTTTTGATTTAAAAAAAAAATTTCAGTCACTTTTTGTTCAAGGAAAACTTTAAGGTTTGGATTAATCACTTATTAGGAAACAAATATGATATTTATTCGAAAGAATTGAACTCAAAATATAAATCTTCGAATTTCGTTTTTCTTATTTAAGAAAAAATGTTTACAAAGATAAACATTTCTTAATTAAACCCGAACATCCTTACTTGTAAAATCAACAAAAAGTGATCAAATTTATTTTTCAGTACTATCAGCCTCGGTTTCAAATGAAAACAAATAAATAAAAAAATAAACTCAAAACTAGTTAGAGACGGAAAGGTAAAAAAAATTACAAATTGTGAGATGTGAGAACCGTAAAAATTTTTCTCCTTAGAGCAATACGAAATATACACACACTTGAGAATTTAGCCGCAAGGTGCAACACGGCGTATGAGCGACATGACAGCACTGCGTGTTTGTGGTGGCGGCAATGCCGAGTGTAAAACAAAAGTGTCAAAGTGGTGAAATGAAATTTGCAAACCGAAATAGGAAATGCTGTACTTTAGAAAAACTTGAAGGTAGACAATTCGAGGAAATGCAGAATTGCAGAAGACAATTAAATATATTCCAAAAATAAAATTAAAGTTATAAGTAATAAATAATAAAAAATATAAAAAAATATAAGCTATTTATAATTGAAAAAAATTATAATAACAAAATATAATACTGAAAAAAAAATCAGATATCTAAAAATATAATATTATAATAAGTTATAGCAGAAACAAAAATCATAATGCAAAATAAATTTATATAACTTAAATCAAAATTATTAATGCAAAAAGCTGAAAAATTAAAATAGTATATTCCTACGAGATGGAAAAGTTGTAAAATAGCCTCTAGGAAAAAGGACTTTAATAGAAAGATAACAATATTATTATCAGTATTATTAAAAATTTGAAATTGAATTTAATAATCGGGTTTAAATTCAAATATAAAAATAGAAAAATGAAAAACCTGGAATAGGAAAAATATAAAAAAAATAAAATTAAAAAAATAATCCAACAGCAAAAACATGTGCATATAGATTATAAAAAAATTAATTATATTACCAAAATAAAGTAATAATTTAATTAAAATTTAATAAAATGATTATTTAAAAAATTAAAAAACAGTAAAAAATATAATAAAAATTCTTTGTTATTCAAAACATGAAATTAAATAAAAGAAAAATTAATAATATTTAAATAAAAAACCTTTCAGAGCAATTACCAAAAAATATTTGAATAGAAATACAAAATAAATTGAAATAAAATAAAAATATTTAAAAAAAAATTAGATTTAACTTAAAAAAAAATAATACTCAATTTGAAAAATCAATTAAATGAAAAATATCATTTGAAAAAATAAAATAAATGCAAAATTTGTTAAAAAAAAATTATTATAAAATAAATTTAATGTATTAAGAATCGATATTGGGAAAAAGAACTAGAAAATCAATAATTAATTTAAAGTAATAATTTAAAAAAATTAAAAATATGATTAAACATTTTATGAAGTCTTTAAAATTAAAACAAAGTTTAATTAAAAAATTAAAACTAAAACACAAAAATAAAGTTAAATATTTATTATTAAAATAGACTATATAAAAAATTAAAAAAAATCTACAAAATTTAACAAAAAGAAAAAACATGTCAAAAGAAAAATTAAATTATAACATTGTTAAAGATTCCATGTGGGAAAAATGATCAAATGAAGATTAAAAAAATTGAACCCAATAAAATAACACTATAATTTTAAATTAATAATTAGGAGTAATAATTAAAATTGAAAAAGGAAAAAATAGTAAAAAAATAATTAAATAAAATAAAATATTAAAATTAGAAAATATAAAAAAGTAACGAAATTTTAAAAATTCTTTATTAAACGTAATACTACTTCATGAATAAAAAAATAATGCTAAAAAGAAGTAATGAATTTTAAATAATCTAAAATTAAAAATAAATTTGAAATATAAAACATTAAAAAGCTAAATTAAAAATAATATTTTTAAAAGACATTTTAAGAAGGATAATTAATTGACTAGTTGAAAAAGGATTAAAATTCTTAAACCAAAAAAATTAGTTTTATGTAAAAAATAATTCAGAATTTAAAGAAAAGCTAAATAGAACCGAAAATATTTGAAGTTTGTGCAATTATGGTATATTATTTTCGTTTAAATTTTTCTGTGCATTTTGTTTGAAATGTGTGAAATTTACACTAACCGAAAAAATACAAATAAAAGCGAAGCAGAAAAGGCTGTGTGTTAAAGGAAAGCATAAGCAAAAAAACTCAATTACAAAATATCACAACATCACAAATAAATAAATTAGACGGATACAAATCTGCGGAAAGAAACATATACATAAACGTATATGTATTTACATAAGTAACATATGTAACATTTGTGTTGATCTTGCGACATCGCCATTGCCTGGTGGCTGGCGACTGGCGACTGCCCATCGAAAACTTTGCATTTAGTATATTTTTATTTCTGCTTTATAAGCAGCATTTAACTGTCCTTTTTGTCCAATTTTTTGTGTCAAAGAGCAGCAGCAGCAGCAGCAGCAGCAGTGCGCTACCAAACCAACCAACAAAACAAATAGAAGTACCGCAACGAAAATGTTTACCAACAGATGTTACAGCACAGATAGTGAAGGATAGACTAAAAAGAGCGAATAAAGGATAAAGCTATAAATACACATGACTACACATAACTACATACAAACATATGTATATTCATAGAAAAAAATGCACTCGCAATGCTGCGGGAATGTTTAAAAATAGATACGAATGACTGAATTGAAATGATGTAAGTAAACAAGCAAACAAGCGCGACCAGAAAAATAAACAAAGGCAAAAGAAAAACACAGAAACAAAAACAGTAAATATACAAACAAATGAACAGAGAATAGAGTAAATAAAAAATATACACATTTGCATAGGCACACACTCACACACACACACACACGCATATCCGCATTTCCATGTGTACCATAGCAGAAATGGCAAAATGCTTGCCACCGAACGGACGGAAGAGCCCAAAGTCAGTTTGAGTCATGCAAGCGTGAGCTGTAATTTTTTCACCCATTGCCTTGGCAATCTAATGGCTCGCAGCTAGCAAATAACGGTAAAATGCACTGTATTGCAGAGGAGCGTGAAAAAGCGGATGATTTCAAAAGCAAAACATTTTTTTCCGCTAAATAGCTGCAGTGACATTCGCTTGCAATGCTTTATCGCTTAAAAATATATAAGTGCATATGTGTGTGTGTGTATGTGTGTGGATGTGTGTGAACAGTGGGGAAGAGTGCCAGGAAAATTATGGCTATAGCAAACAAATATAGCGTGATCAAGGAGTCAAGGAGCAATGTTATTCGCTTTAACCCTTCCATTTCTACGGAGAGAGTTGTGTTGTTGTACAGCTTTTTAAAGTACAAGTAACTATGAAGCTTTAGGGAGATTGATAAAGCAAGCCAAAAATGAGATTGCCAAAATTTAGCTAACACTTGGGTTTTTAAAATTCAAACATTTGCCTCGATATTAATGTAGACGGCGGAGTTGTGATCACTGCTGTCAAAAAGTCCTTACATTCACTATGGCTTCTTATGAGCTTGTATTTTTTTGTAAATCGATATATACTTTCAATTTAAATGCAAGGAAAGTATTTCCTTAGAAAACCAGATTTCTGCGAGAGTACGGGCTGAAAAATCCACCACTAGGAGCTCCACTTAGCGTTTCTTTGCGACCCAGAGGAGAATGCAAAAAAGTGCTTGAGCTAACTTGCCGGAGGAAAAAGCTAGCTTTCCTTAGTCAAACCAAATTGTCCGAGTTTAGTTTTTGTTAAGTCGTAAAAAAATATTAGGTTAAGTAAAAAGTTCGTTCGGTTTTTATCTAAGAGAGGGCGTTATTGTCCATAGTACTAGTGTTACGTGTCGCAACATGTTTACTACACGGCGCTGAAAACGTGTTTATTCGCGCTAAAAGGTTGTCTTTGACAGTTTTTCGATTGATTGACTCAGAACGTTGTGAGCGCTCGTCAAAGATGGACACCAGCAAAGAGAAAATTCGCTAGATTTTACAATTTTTCTTCGATCAAAGCGAAAAAGCAGCCAAAGCGGCTGAAAAAATTTATTTAATTTATGGGCCCGATACTGTAAACGAACGTGTAGCACAAAAGTGGTTTGCTAGGTTCCGTTCCGGTATGTCCGGAGGTCAAAGATGCACCACGCGTCGGGAGGCCTGTCGTCGAAAATTGCGATAAAATCAAGGAAATAGTGGAAACAGACCGTCACGTGAGCACTTATTTAATTGCTGAGGAAGTAAAGATAAGCCAGAAAACCGTTTGGAACCATTTGCATAACCTTGGATTCAAAAAGAGGCTCGATGTTTGGATGCCACACGAACTAACGCAAAAAAACATGATGGGCCGAATTTCCATCTGCGAATCGCTGCTAAATCGCAATAAAATCGACCCATTTCTGAAGTGTTTGGTAACTGGCGATGAAAAGTGGATCACTTACGACAACGTCAAGCGAAATCGGTCGTGGTCGAAACGCGGTGAGCCAGCGGAAACGGTGGCCAAGCCAGGAAGGTTTTGCTGTGTGTTTGGTGGGATTTGCAAGGAATCATCTACTACGAGCTGCTTCTCTATGGCCAAACTCTTAATTCGGCCCTCTACTGCCAACAACTGGACCGCTTGAAGGCAGCACTCATCCAGAAGAGGCCATCTTTGATCAACAGAGGCCGAATTGTGTTGCATCAGGACAACGCCAGGCCACACACGTCTTTGGTGACGCACCAGAAGCTCCAGGAGCTCGGAAAGGAGGTCCTAATGCACCCACCTTATAGTCTGGACGTGGCACCAAGTGATTACCATCTTTTCCTGTCCATGGCAAACGCGCTTAATGGTGAGAAGTTTCCCTCAAGAGAGGCCTGTGAAAATTAGCTCTCCGAATTTTTTCGCCAATAGGGACACAGCCTTCTACGAGAGGTGCATAATGAAGTTGGCATCTCACTGACAGCAAGTTTACGAATAAAATGGCGCATATTTGACTTAAATCGGACAAATGTACACAAAGTTATCATAATTTGAAAAATCAATAAAAAACCGTACGAACTTTTAACTTGACCTAATATTATTTGGTATAATCCATAGAATGTTTTTTATGAAATTACGCAAATACAAACATATTAATAATATCATTGAATTTTATAAAGACATAGTGTTTTTCACATTCAAACCAAACCTCCAGCATTAAAACTACAAAGGAAATAAAAAAAAAATTTTAATAAAAAAATTCAAAAAAAAATTTAATACCAAAGCTGTTTGAGTATTCGCGTTCGCCTCGATGGCATAACATTTTCACATTGTTGGCAGCAACTGAGTAATCGAATTCCATACATCATTTACAAATCATTTTGTACGACGCGATAAAAGCACATAAAAATAAATAAATGCATGAATACGAGGGTGGCCTTTAAATTTCGGCATTTGACAACCCTAGGGATACAATCTGGCAACTGACAACTTTATCGTAAATCCCGACATTTTTTCATCCAGGCCAAATTACATCCTGGAATTACATCCCTTGTTTTTTCAGCATTCAACGTGGATTCACACAACAACAGTGCTTCGATGAACTTAAGTCAATATTTGGAGATAAAGCCTAATCAAGCACCATTATTTATCGATGTTATCATTCAAATACGAATTTCGTAAAGATCCTCTATTTCAAGATCGTCATTTGACTTATTGTGAGATTCAGACAACTTTTTGTTTCGTTCTCCAATGGAAAAATATAATATGGAACCCTCGTAAGCAATATATGTATGTAGATGTAGAGATAAAATAAAATTGTCAGGCTTTTCATACCAAATTGGCAGTAGTGTCGTTGGTAGTCCGCAAAGCTAGATTAAAATACATACATATAAGCAACTATATTCTACATATGGTATGTATGTACAAACACATACATACTCGTATGTACATTCTTTAGTATATATTCATAAATGTTATCTGTGGTAAAATATATATTTTATGACTGTATATTCATAACTTTTATTAAGCACCGAGAACCGCAACGTCTATACCAAGACAGATACACACACATTTCTGTCTATATATTTGTATGTACATTTTTGTGTATATATTTATGTAAGGCACCCTGACTGACTGCCCTCCTTTGATGCCAGCACATTCGTCAAGTGAAATCGTTTTGCCTCAAGTACTTCATATGGCAGTGAATAATTCACATGCCTTACATTCTACACACACACACACACACATACGCACAAACTCTGGCAAATAAATTGACAATCAATCAATTATTCAAACGCAATAACGAGCGCGCGACACGGCGGCTGCTGTTGCCATCGGAATATTGGACGATTGACTGGTTAAGATAGCGGTCACATATGTACGCACACAACCATAGGTACGCGTGTCTGTGTCGTTAGTAGTGGCAAATCAATAATATTGTCTATAAAGCAAACTTTTTTGTGTACAAAAAAAAAGAATATTTCGTTTGAAAATAAAAAAAAGGCGATGGATCAGCCAAGCGGTTATTGGTTAATGGAAGGATATGCATCACTTACCGCACTGGCAGTTACGCTCTCTGAGTGCAAATTCACAATCAATTCTAGCGAGTTCTATATTTAAATGCCAAATTTAGAAACTGCAAAATAAGTTTTAGTTTTGAAAAAAAATAAATAAGTTGTTTAACTAGAAATAAAAACAGAAATATTCAAGTTAAAAACTTATAAAACTGAAATTAAATATCAAACAGTACGAAAATATTTCTATGGCTATACATTTCGTGGTTTCAACAGTACAAACCTGTAGTAGTAAAAGTCTGAATCGATTTTTGATGGAAGTTTGTGTTTGTGTTTAAGGAAATAGTCTGGCAAATTGCGTTATTTTTATTGCTTTTCTAGGCATATTTTATTTGGAAAAAATTAAATTCAAACAGTTTCATTTTATAGTAGCTATAGCTCCCAAACAAATAGCTTATAAGATTTATGTTGTAAGCTATATCTTATATAAATAAAAAATAAAAATAAGTATTTATATTTTTAGATAAATTTTAGAGTGTACAAAATAATTATTTATTATATGTGTATATTGTCGGTTTTTTTTTAATCAAAAAGATTGCTGTTCTTTGAGCTTGTCATTCTGGTTGAAACTAAGATTGAATCATTTCGTTGAAAAATAAAATAAATTTGTTTGACTTCGAATAAAAGCGACATTTTTTTTAAAGAGAAGCGAGAACTATTGATGACCAGAATAACACATTCAAATTTCAGCTCGAACCATTAAATATTACATTTTTTATCATCACGGTGTTTAAAGTTTGCAGCTACCTTTCGGTTCATCGCTTACTACTATGAGACCCTCACGTATAGGTGCATTAACTTCCCTGCATTACTGCTAGTAGTCAATTGATCCGAAATCTATAGCGATTTCGTTAGAAATAATTCTACTGTTTACTTAGCTGTACCGTAGTAATGTTCTGTCTTCTGGTAGGGTACAATTTCGCCTGTTAAATGACAATTGTAGGAATCTACCTTTTTATTTTTTCTTCCTATAAATTATTTTTGAGTTACATTCCCTTTATACTTATTTTTTGAATAAGTGTAATTCTGATTTCCAAACTAATGATACAAATATGAGTCACTTCTACTCTGCACTTCTTGGTAAGATAAACATAGCAAAATTTGTACCTATATTTCAGATTCCATTCAATTAATAATGAGAGTTCTGGCTCAAAGGAAGATCAACTAAGAAAGGCCATTCAACTCCAGAAAGAAAGAAAGAGAACAAAGCAAAGGAGATAACTACCGCTTTCAATCACACCAATCGCACCAATTCTTTTTTTTTTTTAATTAAAAGCATTAATATTAAGTATTTATTATAATTAAATTTTCATGTTCATGAAATACCTTTGAAATAAATGTGAAAAAATATGTATTATGCAATCAGGAAATCTAAGGGTGACTGATGTCTAAGTACTATAGAAGTGACTCATTACTCAGCACTATAGAAAGGACTGGCGAAAGGTAATGCAGTAGGGAGACAATTTACCCCATCGTAAGACATGCCCCTTTAAAATTCTACAGTTAAATGTGCTGAGAGTCGATTGAGCGGTGAATATCTACCATCACTAGTAAGTATAGAATTCGTTAGATAGTCTTTAATCACTTGGCCTGCAGGGTTTGTCCATATTTCGAATTTCATTCTAAAATTTTTACAGTGTATTCCTAATATACAGTATTGTACTTTCGAAAAAAAAAACACGCTTTTCCCCAAACCAAGTTACCAGACTAATACCTTAAGTGAATTCAAGTACCATTTATATGGAGAGTTGGGTAGAGTTACCACCGGTATTGAAATTAAAAAAAGATAATATAAATAATATATAACAATATGTGCATCGAAATGAAGATTATAAAGATTAATTAAATTAAAAAATTCGAGCAGCGTTGCCATCTGTTTGATATTTTTAATGCAAGAATTGGCGAGATAAAATGGTAAAATGATTAGAGAAATAAGAATATTTAAAAATTTTAAGGCTGAACAATTTTTTAGAAGAGATGCCACATTTTTGCAAATTTTAATATAATTAATTTAATAAGCTCAGTGAAATACTGAGGGCATCAAACTAAACGGAATTATGAAGGCTTGCAGTAGGGGCAAAGGGAAATACCACCTGAGTAATAAGAATGTTAAGGTGGAAGCTTTTAGAACCAGCCATTTCATTCAGGCAAACACCCATTTCAGTCTGATGGGAGACCGCTCATTTAAGCAGTAGACGCAAATAAACTATTTTTACATCCGTTTGTTACTTGGATATGCTTCAGGCAAGTACGGGGCTCGGACTAGCTTCGAAATTACTTTTCCAACACAACTATTACTTAAAGGAATTCTGTAGATATATCAGCTAGTCCAAGTTGCCTACAGAGTCCACCAACCTAAGCAGGTACAATACAGTGAATTGCCACTCATTTTTTCATTAAGTTAAAGCGGTTACGTAGTCTTCGCAGCTTCTAGTGAAATCGAATTATTTTATTGTCTTTAAATATCTCGAGAAAATTATCCAATATTTCCAAATCGATCTGAATAAAAGCTGCGGAGATATGGCCTTGCTTTTTCCCGAAATTGTGTTTTCAAAGTCGCTTGCCAAAAGTTCTCGAAAATCACTGAACAGATCTTTAAGCAGTTTACAGAAGCCTTCCAGATACAATTCACAAAATTCAAATTTTGCACGTTTTTTGTAAAGAAAAGATCTGCCAAAAATCAAATCGGATGATGTGGGAATGACGTCACTTTGGCGGAGTTATGAATATTTTCCTTTTAAAATTTTAGAAGCTGTTTTTGAAGGCAGTAAAAAATAATAAAACGTTTTCTTTTTGAAGTAAAAAAATCTTGAAACTAAACGTTTTCCCCCGAATAAACCCTTGAAATCCCCTTAGAAAACCCAAGGATTTGCAGCTGTGATATAAAAATTATATAAAAATTCTTCAAAAACTATTATTATTTTCCAGCTTATGAAATTTTGGAAAATTTTTCGGAATAAAAAATATCAAAAAGATACATATAATATTTTGCAATACAAAAACGGAATTGCGAAACTTTTGTATCGCACGAATTGATGCCACACACCGACGGCAACGACAACAATAACAGACTACGTTTTCTATACTCAACGACAAATGAAGATTGAGTGTTTTTGCAAAAAAAAAAAAACAAAAAACAAAAATTCCTCCAGCATTCCATTCACTACCAACAGCACTTACTTCTACCTATTCACCGAGTTAAAAGGCTTCTCCTCTTCGCCTGACATACTTATTAACATTACATACAAGCTACAAAGTTTATATTTGTATTCCAGCATTACAACTTTATCAACTCCCATTTATTTTTACTCTCAAACATTTCCCTAACTTTATGCCATAATGAGGTTATACTCCTATGGCCTCGATGTCAACACTTACTTAACACTTTTAAATGTTTTCATGCACTTGTGTATGTGTGTGTGTGTGTGTGTATATGTGTGACATAAAAAATTGAAAGTATGTTTCAAGAGTAAAATTCTCAAACATTTTTTGTTTTTTTTTTACTTTTTTACATAATAAAAAGGCAAAGGTGAAAATATTTGTGTAAATTAAAAGCTTACAAGTGTACTGTGTGCCACATGTGTCACAAACAAACACACATCCACATACAAAATATGATTGAACTTTTCAACAACACAGCCGAATAAACGCTAATTCATATTAAAAGGCTTTCGCTGCCTGAACAAAAACCACTCGAAGGCAAATTGAACGTGGACTTTCAAGTGCCAGCGCCAAGCAAAAGTGCTAAATATGTGTTCATGCACGTGTATGTGTGTGTATCAACCACACATATGAACAAACATATCTACACACTCACATGTGTCAAATGGCTGGCTTTTCATTAGTATGAAAATGAAGTGGCACACACAAGCAAACACTCTTACACATATACAAAGCGTGAAAGCAACAAAAATGGATAGCGAGAGCGCGAGGGCAGATCAATAACGACGGCAGCAGCAGCAGCAGCAGCAGTTTTATTGCTTCACTTTGATCGGAATGCGGAAGAAGTGCTACTCAAAGCTAATACGCGTCACTATGAGTACATACGAATATATGTATGTGTATTTATGTCAATAGCAATGTGTGTGTATGTGTGTGTATGTGTGAAAAATTGCATGCAATAAGTGCTTTTGTTGTTGTCGTCAACTCGCTGATGGCTGATTGAGTGTGGTTAGTGAATGAATAGGGAAAGAGAAAGAGAGAGAGATGAATGAATGAACGAGTCAATGGCTGAACGGGTTGGCGGGCGAGCGGGTGAATGGATCAATGGATGAAATGTATGAATGTTAGATTTGTTGAACGACTCTTCAAGCATTTTTCAAGTGGTGACTGAATTGACAGAGCTGACAAAGTCAAGTGGCGAGCTCATTGAGGTCGGCCGATTTGTGCAAAATTGCAATGCAAAATGCACTGCATTGTGGTTAGGGGAACAAATAGTGCAGGAGAAACGCAAAGGAAAATATTCATAGAGAAAAATGTACACAAAAGCAATTGATTAAAGTGAGCTCCGCTTTTGATTGGAAATCTCAGTTAATGCGAAAATGAGCACATGAGCTCAAAGGACATTAGAGTTTTCGGATGTTTGCACATAAAAGCATAAGAGAGTAGATATTTGCAAATGTATGTAATCCTTGCGTTATAGGGTTTCACGTGTGTTTACCCGCGTTAAGACATGCCTTGGCTTAGAGGCGTCTAAAATCAAATAGTTTTCTCGCCAACCCACCAAACCCTCGGCTATCCTCTTCACCAGCTGGACGAAGGAGTACAGGCTTATATTAGATGTGAAGGTCGATGACGAAAAAACTCCGACTATAAACAACCAAATAAACAAGGATATTAAGAGTCATATTCGATAGCCTGCACTCCTTCACTCCGCATACGACCGCAATTGCCGCAAAACTCCATGGCCGCAACAAAACAATCAAAGCGCTAGCCCGCAGCACCTGGGGTAAAGACAAAGAAACCTTGCTGGCAACCTACAATGCAATTGGCCGGCCGGTCGTAAACTATGCTGAGCCCATCTGTGTGCCGGGGACGAACGAGACGCAGTTGAAGAAGCTATAGGCCTGTCAGAACACCGCCACTAGAACCTGATGTCGCCGGAGCATCAATTGCACAACGAAGCATCTATGCTACCAGCTAAGGAGTACAATGCTTTGCTGTGCAAGCAATTCCTACTGGGATGTTACCGTTGGAAGCACCCCAAGAGGCACCCCATTGAAGCCGAACCTCCACCTAGGCACATCAGAAAGGGAGTACTCGATATGAAGAGCACCAACCAGCAACACGTGCAACAACCGCTGGACAGGACGGCGTACAGCCAAGCATTGAACGCCATTCACCAGGAGTCAGTCGACACCCTTCCCGTGGATGGCGTACTCGGAGTAAAACCACCACCTATAGCAGACGACGAGCTCGAGCTGCCTCGAGAGAAGCGCGTGACCCTGGCACAACTTAGGTCTGGATATTATAGCAGGTTAAACTCCTATTTATCCAGATTCGCCCAATCATAAAAAACGTATGCCCTGCATGTGGAGAGTCTCCGCACGACACCAACCACCTCCTCACATGCTCACTTAAATCGACTCATCTAACCCCCCTCTCCCTTTGGTCCAATCCCGTCGAAACAGCACGTTTCCTGGACCTCCCTTTAGATGACCTCGACTCATCTAACCCCCCTCTCCCTTTGGTCCAATCCCGTCGAAACAGCACGTTTCCTGGACCTCCCTTTAGATGACCTCGGCGACTTAGATTGATAAAGCCTGCCCTAAGCGGGGTTAAGGAACCGTTAAGGGTAAATTTATCGTTAGAGCGTAGACTAGATATCGACCATTCGCGGTAATAGCAGTTTAAAAACGACCAGTTTTCATGCTAGCGATCACAGTGGGAAAAATGTGGTTCGTGTTACTCAAAGTTTTTAAAATCCATCACAAAAATTTTCTTAAAATAAAAATAAATAAGTTTTAATCACTTTTATAATAAACTCGCATCCTAATTATAAAAATGACTTTGCCAATTGGCAAATAAACACTTTCATTTACGACCTTTTTAAATATGCCACCTTACAACAATAAAAAAAATAAAAACAGAGGAAAATAAAAAATGAAAAAAAAATATATAAAAAAAATTAAATAAAATACAAATAAAACCCCGAAAATGCACATTAATTAAGCCTTAAACAAAATGAAGCACAAAAGTGTCAACTGAAATAAGAAACACAGGTTCGCCGCCACGCAGGCCAATACAAAGGGCACGCAAACACACAGACACACGCACACTTTGTATTTAAAAAAAAACAAATGTTAAGCAGAAATGTTAATAAGAAAAACTCCAGAGGGAGAATAAAAACATTGTAATTACTGTTATTTTTTCTGTTTTATTTTTGGTCTCTTATTTTATCGCCTTTTTTATAACACCTTATTTGTATTGCTTGGGTGTTGTTGTTGGGTCATTAACGCCACACCAATGAGCCAAATAAGGCTGATGGCAGGTAGGACCATGCGACACACAGACACACATACACTCGCTTATACTCTGATTGCAAATATATTGAGCACCTGAAAGCATGTACGTGCATATATTTGTATAAATATTTATATATATACATACATATATATGCATTGGCTAAACCGCACGCCATTTCATGTTAACAGACTGCCTTGGCCGGGCAGCACCGCACCTTGACAGCTGTCCTTTTGGGTGTCTCGCTGTCTGTCTGTCTGTCTGTCTCTTTGTTTGTTTACATACCTTGAGAAGCTACAATGCTATGGAGGCCAATGCAATGCCATGCAAGAAACTGTAAACGCTCATGTATGTGCATCTGTAGCCTGTATTGATTGCCTGCTGACGTGACCCTCTTTTTGGCTGCTCTTATTTATTTATTTTTATTTTTCTTTTTGGTTTTTTTTTTTTTTTTAAATGTACTTGTCGCTCTGTTTTATTGAAGTCTTTCATGTTTCGATTTTCTGTGTATTTGTTGGTAAATTGCTTTTATTTCACCTTCGCTCACCTGCCAGCCACAGCAACTTTAATTGGCGCAAAACTTTTAAAGGCCACTGTTTTATTGTTCGCTGTTCACTGTTGGTTGTTCGTTGTCATGGCAATTGCCGAAAGCTGCCACAACACAAAGGAAACTTCCGTGGAAATTTAAATCAAAAATTAATGAAAAAAAATCGAACAGCTTCGAGTATCCAACAAAAGCATTCCGAAAGTGGGCAAAGTGACAGCGAACGCGCGCGTTTATCGGCGTTGAGACACAACAATGTGGGTCAATTATTGAACGCCAATTAAGTTTAAAAGGCTCGAAGGAAGTGGCGGCAAAAAAGTAAATGCGACGACAAAGAATTCCAGCTACAAAAATGTACCAACAAAGAGTAGAAATAAATGCCAAAATAAAAGTTTAAAAATTATAATAAATATATAATTAAAAATATACAACAAAATTACAATACAACAGCAAAAAATGTAAAAAAGATTTAAAAACCTAAAGCGCAAAAATTCAGCAAGAAGTATAGTACAAAAATAAGTAAAAAATTCAACACAGACAGATATAAACTAAAACAAGTAAAAATACATTAAAAAATTCAGTAAATATAATAAAAAGTTTCGAAAATAGAAAAAAAAAACAATAAAAAGATTTACTGCTTTAAAACTAAATTTACAAATACTTACAATAAAAAAATAAAATAATTAAATTAGCAATATAAATACAAGAATTAAAAAATTTACAATAAAATTACAACATAAAAAATTTCACGGGAATGTACAAAAAAAGTAAAAAATACAACAAGAAATACAGTAAGACATTAATCGAAAAAAATTAAAATAAATCCACAACAACAAATTTTAGAAGAATGAACCAAAAAATCAGAGCAATAAACTTTATAACAAGAAATTCCACAATCATTATAAAAAAATTTGGAAAAAAAATCGAAACCGAAAATACAACATATTTACTGCATTAAAAATAAATAAACAAAATATTTGTTTTACAGTAGCAAAAAAATTAAACTGAAATAATTAGCGCTAAAAATGCAAAAAAATTGAAAAATAACAACAAAAATTCTTCTTGTTTATTGGCGTTGGCACCGCTTACGCGATTATAGCCGAATCAATTACAGCGCGCTATTCCTCTCTTATTTTCGCTGTCTGACGCCGATTGTTCTGATCTGATCGTTCCACCAAGTGGCGGTCTTCCCTTTCTTCTGCTCCCACCAGCGGGTACTGCATCGAATCGTACAGTTCGTACAGCTCACCATTCCATCGTCTGCGGTATTCGCCGTTGTCAATACGCAAAGGACCATAAATCGTTCGAAAAACATTTCCATCGAAGACTCCTAGAGTCGACTTATCAGATGTTGTCATCATCCACGCTTCTGCGCCATATATTAGGACCAGTATGATGAGCGACTTGTAGAGATTGGTTTTCTTTCGCCGAGAGAGGAGTCTACTTTTCAATTGCCTACTCAGCCCAAAGTAGCACCTGTCGAAGGCGGCTTTAAAATCGACAATAAGGTGGTGGGTGTCGATTCTCTTTTCACGGATCTTTTCCAAGATTCGGCGCATGGTGAATATCTGGTCAATGGTTGACCTACCGGGTCTAAAGCCACACTGTTAAGATCCAATCAGATTGTTGACGGTGGGCTTTAATCTTTCACACAATACGCTTGATAGGACCTTATATGCGATGTTAAGAAGGCTTCTACGGTTAAGCGGACGATTGCTATTCGGACTTCTTTATAGTCGGTTAACGGAACAACTTTTCTATAGTCATCAATTGGAGTTTCGGGTTCACCATCTCCGGGTGTTCCATTTTCACTGTCACTCAGCAGGCTGGGAAGTGTTCCCTCTATAAATCCAGTATACTCAGGGCATCCGTCACTAGATCACCACTCTGGGTTCTACAAAAGTTTGCTCCGGTCTTGAAACCTGTCGGCAAATATGCCTTGCTTCCCTCTTCAGCACTCGATATCTATCTCATCCCGCACGTGCTTTGGTCGATCGCAAGGTTGCGAGATAAGCAGTCTGTTTTCTCTCCACTGCGATACGGCAGTCCTCATCGTACCAAGTGTTCTTACCACCTTTCCGAAGTCCAATAACTTCGTTTGCAGCTGAACATAGAGAATACCAAGTTGCTAATGAGTGCTCTCAGAGAGCAGGAGTGCAGTCGAGCTTGTGTTTATTGACGGGCGTTCTTTGACACACAGAAGTGGGTGCGCGTCTTCGCTGCAACAAGATAGTGGTGCGAGTCAATGTCGGGTCCGCGGATTGTACGCTCATCAAAAACGCTGGATACATGCCTTCCGTCTATCATACCATGATCAATCTTGAAGTAGCTTGATGCACTTTTTGTGCTGGAATCCAGTACTACAGACATCCAAATTTCGAACCCCAGCGAAGTCGATCAGCCTTTACGACAGACCCGCCAAAAATACCTTCTTTGCACTGGCATTAAAATCGCCAAGCACGATTTTTACATTATCGCATCTTGGGCAGATTCACTCTTCTTTTCCGTCGGGCGTGGGCGTTTTGTCTGCATATCAAACAAAATAACAACAATTGGAGACATGAAGAAATAGTTTGAAGCTTGTCAGACTCAGCAGTTCCCGTGTAATAAAATTATAAATAAAAACAAAAAAATCAAAAAAAAAACAAAAGCAGCACCACTGCTCCCTTAAAACATTAATTGGAAAAAATTTTAAATTTTTAGTAGACACAACAACTTTTAATTGCATAACTCCATAATTAGATATTAGTTCATGAGACCATAAAATGACAAACTTCATTTCATTTTCAGCTTTTTAAAAATTCATTTATATCCTTTATATTTTTACATATTAAAAGCGCCAACAGCAGTCTGCTCAGCTACTTGGGAAGGAAATTATTATTTTTCTTAAACCCAAAACCACATACATATTTGACCCAAAAAATTTTGTTTGCTTTACTTTTAGCGCCCTAAGGCCAGGGCTTAGATTAATAGATTAAAAGGTTAAGTGTTTTTATTTATTATCATTTACTTCGTCCGCTTTTACAAGTTAAAGTTCAAAAAGTGCAAAACTCTAATATTTTTTCTGTTTGTGTGTGCGTAAAAGTAGCAAAATGCCCATTTTCGAACCCTAAAAAAAATTATCTCAATATCCTTTTTCGGGTTGCTTCGGGATTTTTTTTAATTTTTGACTTTTTGCTAATTTTATTTGTTTTTCTATGTGCCTTTTCAGTATTTTGACTGCAAATATTTCTGTCTGATGATGATAAATGGCATGATGGTGGTCTGTCAAGTTTTAATATATTCAGGGAAATGATTAATAGCCTATAGCAATGGCGGTGTTTATGAAATTTAAAATAAAATTTTTCAATTGTACATTTTTCAAATTAAGCCGACTTAGATTCAAACAAGTTATGTAAGTAATTTACCAAAAGCAATAAGTATTTCTCTTTAAAAGCCAGAATAAAAGGCAACATTGTCACATGTCTACTATGCAATGGTATATGTGGTATGTATTTAGTTACAATTAAATTTAACTTTATATCTAAATTAATTTTTTTATTTTATTTTATATTATTTTATTTGATTTAATTTTATTTTATTTTATTTTATTTTATTTTATTTTATTTTATTTTATTTTATTTTATTTTATTTTATTTTATTTTATTTTATTATATTTTATTTTATTTTATTTTATTTTATTTTATTTTATTTTCTTTTCTTTTATTTTATTTTATTTTATTTTATTTTATTTTATTTTATTTTATTTTATTTTATTTTATTTTATTTTATTTTATTTTATTTTATTTTATTTTATTTTATTTTATTTTATTTTATTTTATTTTATTTTATTTTATTTTATTTTATTTTATTTTATTTTATTTTATTTTATTTTATTTTATTTTATTTTATTTTATTTTATTTTATTTTATTTTATTTTATTTTATTTTATTTTATTTTATTTTATTTTATTTTATTTTATTTTATTTTATTTTATTTTATTTTATTTTATTTTATTTTATTTCATTTCATTTTATTTTATTTTATTTTATTTTATTTTATTTTATTTTATTTTATTTTATTTTATTTTATTTTATTTTATTTTATTTTATTTTATTTTATTTTATTTTATTTTATTTTATTTTATTTTATTTTATTTTATTTTTTTTTATTTTATTTTATTTTATTTTATTTTATTTTTTTTATTTTATTTCATTTCATTTCATTTTATTTTATTTTATTTTGTTTTATTTTATTTTATTTTATTTTATTTTAGTTTATTTTATTTCATTTTATTTTATTTTATTTTATATTACTATATTTATTTTAATTTCAATTATAATTATTTTTCTTTGAATGATGGAATTCAAAACAAAATTTCTACAGTATTTGACAAATAAGGTATATAAGTATAGGAATGTTTACTTCAAATAAATTCCTTGTTTATTTCACAATAATGTCAGTTCAAAAGAACTGTCTATCAAATGCCAGTTAAGTACCTGACACTAAAGCTACGCGTGAAACTCGACAAATTTATATTTAAATTTTTTCCCTTAAAGAAAGCAATAAAAAAGAACTACAAATTTGTTCATAAGCCACACTCTGCTACGTCCTTTTTTATTTACATGTCATTTTGAAGAATCATTTCTGAAGCTTTGGCTTAAAATCTCCCCGCTGACTGCTTTAAATAAAATTCCTTTTTTTATACTTTCCTTCAGTAGCTCCCCACATGCCATGCCATTTAAAGTGGAACATAAATTTCATACTTCCGGTTTGAACAGTTTGATTATTCACAAATACACAAATACGCTAAGAAATATTTTATATAATTTTCCTGCATGCTTTTACACAGAGATGACGCTGCTGATTTTTTGCGAATTTTTTATTTAATATTTTTTTCTCTCTCTCCCTTTGCTGAAGTGTGTTTGCGCAAAAGGCGGCGAAAAAGTCAAGTCAAGCAGGTATTTGAACAGCAGGAAGTCTCTATAAAGTGGCTTGCGTTCGAAGCTAGACAGCCATGCACATATGTGTACCAACACATAATTTTTGAGCATATATACATATGTACATATATGTATATTCCTTTTCCACATAAGAGTTCTTAGAGCACGAAATTCGGTAACCACAAGCCAAAGTTTGGCTTGATTTAAGGCGTTCGCCTTGTTAGTGTTTATTCACATGCACAGACTACACACACACTACACACATGCATACAACATACACACACACAAGCAGCTGGCTTTCATGCACGCAAGCACATATCAATATTGGCATAACGGTACAATGCTTTATGGCAACTACACTTGGCTTAAAAGCCAACGGAAAATCGAAAAGGAAATGCAAAAATTGAAAAACTCTGCAGAGAGTAAAGCCAAGACAGACAAAAATTGGCAATGGAAGAAGGTTGGGAAATGAAAAAAAATAAGAAATGAAAATAAAAAGCAAAAACCAAATTCAGACAGGACACAGTTGGCCTTTCAAAGCCAAAATAAGCATAAAATTTATATCTATTTCTATTTAATATAGAGTTCCGCTTAGTGATTTAGTGAGGTAGAGAGACAGTGCACACATAAAAATTTAATGCTACATACACACATGCATACATATGTATGTGTTTACCTTAATGTATGAGTTAAAATGAAAATTTTTGTTGAACTCTTGCAAAATGTATAGCTATCAAAATACACAAATCCCTGTTATCCTGCTATCGTTTGGCTATCGTTTTGCTTAACTTTTCGATCAGCCATAAGCAGTGGTTGAGTTATGGCGAGTTATTGCTTATTTTAGTCCTTTTCTTATACATTTCTTTCTGCTTGTTCTTTTGTTTTATTTCTTATTATTTTTTTCACTGGCAGCGTAGTAGTATTCAGATGTGAATAAATAAATGATTTTGTGAAAAATACCCCAGGTCAAATGGGTAAATCAAAAATATTGGCTTGCGTACAAAATCACAGATATTAAACTGCAGAGTTTGAGGTTATGATATGCACATAAATAAAAATTTATGCATGTGAATTTATAAGGTCAACCACAAGTGGTGTTTATTAAAATTGCATTAATATATTATAAATTACATTATTTGCATATAAAAAATATTTTAGTATATTTTATCTAATTTTCTTAGTTAAAATGTTTACAAAGTAAGATTCATTGGAATAGAACTTTCTTCCAATATAAAATAAGAATAATCAAATAACATTTCTTATTCTAAAAAAAACATCAAAATTTTATTAAAGAATTTAGATTAAAATTTTACTCTAAAAATTGTTTTCAAAAATTATTGTCTATTAAAAAATATTTGTGATCACTCTTTTGAAAAAACAACTTGGAATTTTATTACTGAAAAACAAAGCAAAGAAAGCACAAATCTAGATACTGTAATTGTGTGTGGCCATTAATCTCTTTTGAATACCATAACACATACCTACATATGTTCATATATAAAGTTAATTAACCATTCGAAAATAAATTTAATTTTACTAAACCAGCCTTAAAAAATATAAGTTCGCACCTGGAGCTTTAGTGAAAATCATACCGATACGGGCATAGAGACCCCTTAGATGTTTCTTGATGAGTTTTTGACCATCTCTGGGACCAAATCGGATGTAAGGCAGCTAAATGATATACATATATATGATATAGTGGACGATGTCAGCAGCTGATGAGTCGACTTTGCAGTCTTCGAAAGAAAAATTTTGCGAACGCTTTTTGGTCCTTTTCGCATTGGCAATGGCAAATACCGCAGACACGATGGAACGAACGAGCTATACGATGATATTGACATAGTTCAGCGATTGAAGAGACAACGGCTACGCTGGCTAGGTCATGAGATGAAAGCACTCCAGCTTTAAAAGTATTCGATGCAGTACCCGCTGGTGAAAGCAGAGGATGAGGAAGACCTCCACTCCATTGGAAGGATCAGATGGAGAGTGAGCTGGGTTCACTTGGCATTTCTAATCGGCGCCAGACAGCGAAAGTAAGAGAGGAATGGCGGGCTGTAATTGGTTCGGCTATAATCGCGCCAATAAAGAAGAAGAAGAAGAAGCCCTCCGATTTCTTTGACTTTCGGAGATAATATTTATTTGTATATACGAATGTATAGTGCCAAATTTCATAGCCTTAGATGCTTATTTGGACGGAGGTTTATCAAAGCCTCGATAATTCTCAGCACCATTGTGTAATTTATCGTATGAGAGCAGAATCCCAAAAATAAAAATCAGTCGTGATCCGATTTGGCCGGTTCCGACAAATGAGCATTATGTGTACCAATGTATAAGGAATGGCTCACAAAATCTGGATGCCACAGAAAAATAAGGTAGACACATACGTTCATTAAGAATGTGCCAGCCTGGATTGAGAGATAGACATCTATCTGACATAGTCCTCGTCGGGCCATGGCTGATTCAAAGAGTACCTCCACAGGTTCAGCAACGATGACAGGTCTTAATGTTTCTTCTGCAGCAGTGCCGAAGAAAACGCGGAGCATATCTTTTTCTCCTGCTAGAGATATGTAGTGGAACGATCTACCATAGAGTGGATAATAAACGAAAGGATGACTCCCGACAACATTGCGAATCACATGCTGCAATCGAGGTAGGTGTGAGCTAAAATGCGCTCCTAGAGCGGTAGCGGAGAATTAAAAGACCAGAAGTGAAGAGGCATTTTGCCCCAGCTCGGCGAAGTAGTGTTTAATGCTGTTGCCGCAATTTCACATACAAGCTATAGCCGCCGCAGTTAATCGATTTCGTTCCTATAATTTTGATGTAAAAGATGATCCACGGTGTTGTAGGCCAATTGTACAAAATATCGATAAAATAATGTAAATCGTCAGGTTTGATCAACATGTGAGCACTGCTTCAACTGCGCAAGAACCAAATATTGCACAAAAAAATAGTTTTAAACTACTTGAAGAAGCCTGAATACACGGCGAAGGTCGAAGAACGCTTAACAAAAAAGTATACGAGAAAAAAGCTCATGAATCGAATTTCCAACCACAAAAATCTGCTTAATTGTAACAAATTTTTGGAGCAGACTGTCACTGGTGATGAAAACTGAATCATTTACAGCAACGTCAATCGACAACCATATTGATTGAACGGTAGTGTGCCGTCACAAAAGCCACGACTAATGGCCAAGAAGGTTTTGTTGTGTATTTGGTGGGATTGGCAAGGAATCAGTTACTATCAGCTGCACCTCTACAGCCAAACTCTTAATTCGGACCTGAATTGAATTGAAGGAAGTAATTACTCAAAAGCGCTCAGCGGAGGGAAGGTGAATTGTGTTTCATCAGGACAACGCCAGACCACACTTATCGATAGTGACTCGCCCTACGTACCGAGACCTTGATTGGAAGGTTCATATGCATCCACCTTATAGTCCAGATCTCACACCAAGACAATTCCACCTGTTCCTGTTTATGGCGAATGGTTTGGCTGGTGAAGAATTTACTTCAAGAGGAGCCTACAAACTCCATTTTAACAATTTTTTGCTAATATAAGGATAAGAAGTTCTATTAGAGAGGCATAGTGAGATTGTCTTCAATAACAAACTATATAAATAAATCCTTCAGTTTAATGCCAAGGTTACTTTTTGTTACACCTATTATATTGTATATAGTACCTATATTATATAGTACTGAATTTTTAGTGTGTTGAAAATCAATTATTTTTTATTTTCTTGTTCCGGCGCGTAAATTTTTATGTCGAGTACTTCTAGAGATTGTTTGTGAGCCATTATGCACTCATACCATACTATCAGTTTATAATTCGGGAACGACGACCGGTATTAGCGCGACTTCTTCGTGTCATCGTAACCGATTTCAATCTTTAATTGATCACTTTGTATGAAAGACACATAAAGTTTCCACTAAATAATTTTCAATAATTTACTTTTTGAATATAATAATTATATATATATAAATAATTTACAAATCAGCTGAAGAAGTAATACAAATAAATTCCAATGAAAATGGAACCAACAAACAAAAACTTTTTGAATAAACAAATCAAAGGAGAAAAAAAAACCAATTAAAAAAAAATTTTATGGAAAAAGTCCCCCTTTTGAATTTTCCAATTTTCTGACTTTTTCTCAAGAAAATTATAAGGTATAAGTATTTCTAACCCTTCCCGGATCCACAACGAACAACCTCTGAAAATTTCATCAAGATTGGTCGAGCCGTTCTCGAGCATTCGCGTCACCAACCCACACACATGCAAGTATGAAGGAGTAAAATCAAGAGGCAAAAACTGCAACTGCAACCATTTATGTGAATTAAACAGTTTGCGGACAATTAATAAAATAAATAAATAAAACCAAATACAACAAACAATCAATACACAATATTAATGCATTTAAGCTTTTGTTTTTATATACGTATGTACTCGTATGTATAAATATCCTGCAAACCAAAGACAAGTGTATGGAATTCAATAATAATGCAATAAATATGTAAGCAATATTGATATTTATAAACACTTGCACATACATATATGTAGACATACACATTAGCAAAATTTATATAGGAATTTTGTAATCAAAAAGTAATTATCGAAAGTGCATTAAGTACTCAAAGAGCTTTAACAGTACTATATGAGTAAAACTCAAGCACACTTATGTGCATATGCATATACCACACAATATAATACCAACAATAACATATTTATTTACATATTGCAAAGCACAAAATTATACACTCTCACACATAATATTATGCCAAGTGTTGTTTTCGCTATCATTATGCAACATAACAAGCCAGCTTGTGCAACCAAAGGACTAAAATTATTTAAGCAAGATATCGATAACAATGTCTATACAAGTAATTAATACACAACAACAACAAATACAAATGCTCAATTCAAGTTTTTGAAGTTTAGTTTAAGTAGAATGCAAATCAATGAAGGATTTATTACAATTTCTCTGCCACTGATTGTGGAGATTTGACTATGTAAATGACAATTTGCTTTAAACAACTGAAGTGTTATACCACAGCACATGCACTTACACACAAATACATTTAAATAATTCTGATTATGGTAGCGCTTATATTATTTTGCATGCAATTATCTGCTAAAAAAAAAAGTATATTTTAATGATCTTTCGATTATTTGCACTCAAAGTGTTGGCAAAAAATGCAACAATAAAAGATGTAATGAAGGCGAAATATCTGATTTTCCTCTAGACTCATTAAAAACCATGTATTTGCGTATAAAATCCGTCTGCGTATAGTAAAAAGAGAAAATTGCCGATGTTGGTGTTTCCCCAGTGAGCAGAAATAATGCACTTTTTATGTGCAAATTCATTTATCGGTAAAAGTTGAAAAATTTAATTTGAACTCACTTTCAGCGTTCAAAATATTATTAAAAAGCTATTTTTACAATAAGACCATTATTTCTGAAAAAAATAAAATCAAATTTGATAATAAAAAATGCAACTAAAGTACCAAATTTTGATCATATAATTAAATTATTAAATCATAAAAATTATATAACTATTTTTTAAACATTGTTTTATAGTTTTTAATTTTTTCTTTCTTAATTTTTATTTTATTTTCTTTTTTCTTTGTACTTATTTTTAAATAAATATTTAACTTTGTTTATTTAAAAAATAAAAATATTAATTTTTTTAACATAATTATGTGTCTATATAATTTTTTTTACATTTGTTTTACTGTCCGAAATTTATAAAAAAAATTTAAACGTTTAAAATTTGGCTTATTTATTATTATTTTTATTTAGATAATATTCTTTAGTAGTTTATTTCTTTGTATTTTATTTTTTTACATTCAATAATTTAATTTTCTTATTTTCTAAAGTTATTATTTTATTAATTTAATAATAGAAATGTTTTTTGTTTAATTATTAATATGTTTTTTTCTGACTAATTAAAGTTTTTATTTATTATAATTTTTTATTTATTTAACTTTTAATTATTTGGTTAGTTATGTATTTGCTAACATAATTCCTATTGTTTTAATTTTTTTATCTTTCTATTCATTTGTTGAATATTTTAGTTATTCACTAATTTATTCTTCTATACTTTAATTCAATTATATTAATTTTTTTATTTTTTTAAATGTAATTTCTAAATAATTTATTTATTTTCGAATACATTTATATCTTAAATCATTTATTATTTTATATATTATTCCTTTTATATTTTTTTATTAGGCTTTGATTTATTTATTTTTTTATTTATTTTAGTTTTTACATTATTTACCTTTTATTGACTTCACCTTTACTTTATTAGGTTTTTTCTTTCAAATAAATGTATTATGTTATGTATTTACGTATGTATATATGATTTTAATTTATTTAGTTTTCATTTAATTATTTTAAATATTTTTTTTTCCTCCACAGAAAGATTCCCCAGTAGGACCTAATATTTGTATATAAATTTTAATCTTATTCTAAATTATTGGAAAAGAATCTCAAGAGTTTTTTTTTTTTTTGTAAATTTGGTTTTTCACATAAAAATTTATCTCTGCAAAACGTCAATATATGACTAACAAAATTAGTTCTCTTTTCTCTCTCTCCATACAAAATAACAATAATTATTCAACACTTCTGATTCTTCTCTCAGACTTTTGCTCTTTCATTCAACAAGCGTAGTTATATTGAATTCTCAACAGGTATATTAAGGAATTATATTAAAGTTTTGTGTCAAAAATTTTTCAAAATTCATAAATATATATGAAAAGGAAGCAATAAAGCTATTTACCAGTAATAAAATTTCTTTTTAACAAATCCGAGTGCCTCAAATAAAAACAGCTCTAGTTTTCAATATAACTTTTATAGCTGGCCATTTAGAAATCTTATCCTTAATAAAGTCATCTTAAGTTCGCGGTCAGCTTTTTTTGGCCTCACATAAGGATAACTGGGATCACAAAAACATTTCCATGTCCCAGAGAAATATATATCTTCCACGGATATACTGGAAATGGTTTCGGAACAAATTAATAAATACCACTTTCTTCTCCTTAACTTCCAAGACATATTTAGATTTGAAAATGAGAATCTCACATATGAAACTAAACAGTTTACTGGGCTCATCTGAATACTTATTATGTCATTCATATTGCATTTATATCACATGCTGCATTGAAAATCGTAAAATCATTAATTTTAATGAGTCACAGCGACAAACAAGCAGACAAACAGAAATATGGCCATTGAATATATATATATATAGAATATATACTGAAGACTGACTGACTGGCGGGATTAATATAACTTAGCGTTGTAAGGCTTTTTTATATCACTTCAGACCCCTTCACTGCACTTCACTTCATCCCAGTTAACCCCACCTCACTTCACTTCACTTGATTTCCATGTTGAACAAGCTTGTCTTTTCATAGCCTTTAGATAAATACCAACAGCTTGTCGCGAGTGATTATATTTATTTCTCTTTTTTTTCTGCCCACCATCTCATCATGTCTCCCAACGCTCGCCGGAAGCTGCCTATGTGCTATTCGCTAGCGAAATGAAAACCTTGCGGCCACAACAGCTGTCATTGGTCGTCGAGCGCCATTAGTCAATGAGAGTACGAGGCGAAAAAAAAGTAACAGACAAAGAAGAAGAGAAAAAAAATTATTATTAATGCAAAGCAGCGGAAAGAAAAGTAAAAACAACCAAAGTACAATTTGTGGAATAAAAGTGGAGGAGGCGACTCAGTTTTTACAGCTATAGAGCAGATAATGATATGGAAGACAACTAAGCAAGTGCGGAGATAAGTAGAGTAGAGAGTAGGCGCTGTTTGGTATCCAAAGCTCAGTTTAGCCATCGTTTGCTTGAAGCAACTTGCCAAATATAAACATAAAGTCGATATTCACTGCCTAGTTATTCAGAAATACAAACAAAGCATGTTCGTGAATATGTAATTTTTTCTTCTTCTTCTTCTTCTTCTTCTTCTTCGTTTTTCAAAGATAATGAAAAAGCTTAGTAAAGCATAAATAGCGTTAATATTGATGTTGTCACTCACTAAAAGTTGACTAGAGGAGCAAGCAGAGTGGAATGACAGACAATTACAACTACAACTATTCCCTGAACTGCAATTATATCATAGTTTGTAATCCTTTTCCTAAACACACACACACGCGCACACAAACAAACAAACAAAGTTGCGAACAGTTAAACAACACAAGCAATACAACAAAAGCTATTTTTTCCTTACTAAAATAAAATTGTAAAAAAATAAAATCGAGTTAAAAAGAAAGGAAAAATCTCATAAATGCTGATAGTGGATAACAATTAACTTTACTGGCGCAGATGTGCCTCGTTCAGTGCGCTCTGTTGGCAAGTTGATTAAAAAACACTCATCCGCAATGGTGTACCCAACATAGCGCACAAGCAAGTTGCATCACTGTGCGAGGGAAAATGAGTTGCGCTGGCAGCAAGCAAAGTGAAGTGGATGTGAATGAAAACAAAGTGAATTTGTTTACCTTAAATGCTTTATAGTTTTTTAAACTGTAATTAATGGTTATTTAAAGGCGAGCAAAATGAAGGGATGCTGTGTTAGATTAACTGCTCCCAACGGACATTAAATGTCTTAATGCGTGACTTTTATTACGTACATATGAAAATTAAAAATTTGTTTGGAATAGTGAAATACTTTAATTATTTTTAAACATAAAATATGGTTAAACAGAATAAATGGCTAAACATGAAATATGGTAAGACATCAAATTTTTTTAAACATAAAATACGATATTTTAAATAAAAATAAAATTTGGTTAACCATAAAATATGTTAAACAATAAAATTGGCCAAATACAAAATGCTTATATAGTTAAATAAGAATTAAAACCCTCTGCGATGGAGTCAATAAATAAAACTATCGAATTTGGGGAGCAGAAAACCCAAACGTCATTCACAAAACACCAATCAAAAAATCACTGTTTGGGCCGGAGTGCACTCAACAACCATTATCGGACCATTTTTTTCCCAAAGTTGAAGAAACCATCGACGGTGCACGGCGCACTTTGTGTGTCCGCAAATACGTAATAAAAGTTTGACGATTTTTTATTTCCAACAAGACAGCAATCGACGAACTAAGAGGTAACATAGGAGCCAAAATAGCTGCGATAAAGCTGGCCAATGTTATGCAGAATGCTCGAAGAAGAACATAAAATATGGCTTAACATAAAATTTCGCTAGACATAAAATATGGCTTAACATAATTTATTTATCAACATATAATTCACTGTCTGTAAAGTTTTTGTTGAAAAGAAAAAATATTAAAAAAAATTCAAGCATTTTTAAATTCCAAAAATTATGTCACATTTTTATACTCTTACTAAATTCCTTATAAAGAAGTGCATACATACGAGTACATGCTTTCAGCTCATAATTTCAAGCGTCATTCATCAATTGGGTATAATAGCAAGATTACATGCCATCAAACTCTTGAGAGCTGAACAGCTGTATCATCAGCTCATCAAGCCATACGAGCTTATAGTTACAGTTGATTACGTCAAACAATTTTCCAGCAAACCTATGATTATGATCCTTATAAAGGCACTCGTACATGTGACATGCATACATATACGAGGAGATATATTTATACGTATGTATGTATGAAAGTTGCACGCAACGAATTGAAATATTTATTACTGTTTATATGTCTGCATGTATTACCGCTGTAATTGCGGTAATTTGTGTCAACATACTGACAATTATACCGTTAATTTTTTTGTGAAATTTATTTTTATTTTTAATTTTTTTTTTTGCAGTTAATGACATTTACTACTGCATTTTGCGGCTGCAGGTGCTGGTGCAAATCAAGTGCTATCAGCAGCACTTGTAACGGTGTATGTGGACTTTTTTTAATATACATATATGGGTATATGATTACATGCGTGTGTATGTGTGGGTAATCGTCGACTGTTTGTTGGCCTCATTCATTTCATGTAATTATTTTTTAAATACTTTGTTAACCGAGTGTAATTATTTATTGAAATATGTGCATTGTGCGTGTATGTACGAGTATACACGTGTATGTGTGATATTATATTTATATTCGTGCATTTTTAAATGTGTTCAGCAATGCCTGTTGATGAAGAATGCTCTTTAATGTGCTTAAACCGTTAATGACATTATTTCCTTTCAAGCCGTTTGGAAATTTCTGAACAATATGCGTTTTTAAATAAATTTTAAATTAATAAAATTTTTAATGCGAAATTTAAGAGTAAGAAAATGCAAAGTATTTAAAGCGATACTTACTATTTATTAATTAAGTATTTATGTTGATTTAGCTAAAAAAATTTAAAAAACCATATAATCTAATTTTTTTTATATGGTGAAAAATAATAATTTTTTTTAAACTTTTAAGGATAGAAAAATTTTAAAGTCTTATAAATATTTTTGTGGTATTAAAAAGTATTATCAAAAGTTTACATCAAATCAAATCGAATTGTAATAAAATCATGATTTGAATTAATTCTTTAATTGTTATATTTTTTTTAATTTTGTTGTAACTTTTAAAAAGAAATTCTCTTAATTTTTAACCGACTCAAAATGTGTAAGGTAAACTAACATTAGTTTAAAAATTTTAATTATTAAAACAAAACTAAAATTTGTATTATTTTCTGCCTATTAAAAAGTTATCCACTTTACAGTTTGCATAAAATAAGCTAATAAAATGCATATAAATAGAATGTATTTTTTTATAAAATCCTCTTTTTATTTTAAAGCTTTAACTTTGGCGTTTTACGGGAAATACTACATAGTTCAAATAAACGTCTCGCGAATTTTTTCAAACTTCGATCCGTTTTAGGTATGTTTGAACCACATTTTGGCACATATTGAACGCTGTCTCAGCCACTTGACGAATCTTAAATTTCAAGTGCTCGAGAATTTAGAATTTATCCGCATATACACGGTCTTTCGCGTAGCTCCACAAAAAAGTCAAAGGTTGTCAATCTCGGTGGCCAAGAGGAGAGATTACGCGGCCAGGATATTGAACTCATAATGGAGCTACATTCGCTCGTGTTGTGTGGAGTGTGGCAGCTCATCTTATTGAAACCACATATTGTCCATGTCGTGGCAAAGGCAAATGTCGGTTTGATAATTTCTTTTCAAATTTAAATTTTTAATTTCTTTCCCTGATTTTAATTTATTTAATTTCCGTTCCGCTTTAATTGACTATCCGCTAGGTTCCCAACTAAAAGAGTATTTCACGAAAAAATTTCAAGAAAATAAGAAATTCAACTAAAATGAAAATCTTAAATATGAGATGAAAGCCATACAACTGCAGAAGTGAGCCACAAAGAATATAAAATAATAATAACGCTTATTATGATATTCTTTGACAGTTGCAACAAAAGCACTAAAATGCTTCAGCGCACTTTTGTCCAGCGCCATAAAAATGTACCCTTTCACGGAGCGACTGTTGACGGCCATATACCCTTTTAGACTGACATTGCCCTTTCGCATTCAGCTTTATTAAAGGATTTTATGTTGTTGTTTTTTATTTGAATTCGCGTTGACGATGAAACATTTATTGGCTAGCAGACAGCTAAAGCGACTGTTGCAAGTTGTTGGCAGATTGTACGCGCGCCAGAAATAGGTACTACACGTATATAAGAAGAAATGAAAAATGTAGCAAAGAAGAAAATTTTAAAAGCGGAAAGAGAAACCCAAGCAGGCGTGAAAACCGAAAAGGCATTAAAAGCATAAAAAGCAGAAGAAGAATACAGAAACTACTTTCAAGTCTTTTTTTACTAAATATTTCCATATAAGAAAATGCGCTGTGGCTGCGGCTTTCCATCAATACATGCCCGCTCTCTCCCCAACCTCCTCCTCCTCTTATTACCGCACAGCATATTTATTGTCTATGTTTATTTAAGTATGAAAACCGAAAAATCTGCAAAAATTCACTCTGCATCGTTATTTGTGTAATTTCATAAAAAAACCCATAATTTTTTTTTATTTATTTTATCGCTTGGAAAAAAAATAAAGCCGAAAAGGAATTTAATATGGAATTTTTTATTTAATTGTCTGTTGTAAAGCGTTCCATGGGTAAACGAACAATGACGTAGGGAAAAAGTATAAAATATAAATTAATTGAACCGTTATTGTTGAGATGCGGTGCGTAGAGAGTACGCGTGAAAAACAGGAGAGCGAGAGAAGGAGCGAAGCTGGGAAAAGGTAAAACACATTCCCTTTGCTTCGTAATTAAATATGAGGTAAAAGCAGTAATTGCATTTTCGTCCAAGCCAATCACTTTGCGAATTGTGCGGCCAAAAAGGTTTGAATATATATGTATTTATATGTTTTTAATGTGAAAAGAAAAATATTACTAGTTATGTATGAATACATATGTACGAGTGTGTATGTAGGGTTACCCATCTAGCAGTTTAAGCGCACGCGGCTGTATTTGGATATCTGTTAAGGGGTTACATACGTCCAGCAGCACCAAAAATGCGCTAAAACAAAAACTGTTTTCAGAAGGGATAACAATAGAAATAAATATAAAGAAATTTTATACAATGTTTATTGGTACTTAAAGTTTATAAAAAAATGTATTTTAATTTTTCTTTACAAAAATTAGTACATAAAATATCACGTGAAAAAAAAGTTGCTCCACGGTCTGCATCATTTATCTTTGGAATGTTGATGGATCTGTAAAAATAAAAAAAATTCTTGTAAAATGAAGTTGTAGTTATAGTCTGTCGAGCCGAATTTTTTTATTTCGAAAAATTTTCCAATTTACGGAATTTAGAAAAAAAGTATGCGTTTTACGTCATAAATGTCACACTTTAATTATGTTCATAAAATTTTTTAATAAAAATATCGAAAATATGGCTCGACAGACTATAGAGAAAACATTTTCGAATATTTTAAAAAAAATCGCATCAAAAAATGTTAAAAACTGTATGAGGTGTCATGCAGACCGTGCCGGGAAAAGTAGTTTCGAGAAAAACGCGTTTAAACTTTCATGTGCCTCAAACGAAGGACAGCTACCTGTGTGCATTAAACTCTCGTCGGGCGGTCTGATTTTCTACCATAACTTTGTATCTATGGGGAATTTTTACAATCGACTTTCACTGAAATACGCCTAAAACTATAAAGAATAATAACCTATAAAAAAAAATCGATTTTTTGAAAATTCTGGACGTATGTAACCCCTTAAAGTTAACTAACAAACCAAACATGTATTGATTTGGTCGAATGGCTCGCTTAACAATCCCACAATGAGTTAAAATCGTTAAAAATCATAATGATCATCCAATCCCTCAAACAATTGGTAAAATTTTAAAGAAATTTGAGGAGACCGATTCGGTTACAGATATTGTAAGGTATATGCATCATTATTTTGCTCCTTCCACTTCCAAAGGACTTTCTTACGTCCACATATAGTACAGCCCATCCGGCAACTGTATCCATCTGACCATTAACAACGCCATACCTCCTTCAGTTCGCTTCTTGAACAACACGCAGTGGAGGGCAATTTTTCGAACAAATTTTTCTTTAACAGAGAGCATATTTCTCTCTCGGGAGATACATAAATAAGCAAAATTATCGCACCTCGGGCCACGAGAATCCTCAAATAATTAAAGAGAGGCCATGACACCAAAGAAAAACTGACTGTCTCTTTCAACAAGATGATGCCACATGCCGCACAACACGAGCGAATATGGTTTTATTGCGAGAAAAAATCCCAGCCGCGTTATCTCTCCTTGGCGATGCCAATCGATTTGGCACCGTTGGATTTTTTTAGTGGAGCGAAAGACCGTGTTTATGCGGATAAACCTTTCACTCTTGAGCACTTGAAAACCAACATTCGTCAAGTTATGGCTGAGGCACTGCCCAATATGTGCCAAAGAGAGGTCGAAAATAACCTCAAACGAATCGATATTTGCATAAATTTGCGAGGCGATCATTTGAATGATGTTCAATCTCAATGTCAGGGTTTATTCTTCATGCATTTTTTCGTTTAATTTCGAAACCACGAATTGGATAGCCCTGTAATTTGATTTTTTGTAAGAGAGTAATCTAGTTTGACTGCAAAGAATCTCGGTTTCTTAGCTTTAACAGTTTCCATGGCTTTATTCCTTGCCAGATGATCAGAACCCCTGCTAGGTTTTGCGGATCAAAGAACTATATGCATAAATGTATTAAAAATATAATTAGAGAAGTAAGACAACAATTTAAATTGCCTCAATTTAATAGACAAATTTAAATATAAATAACAGTACTTGCTGTAATTTGCCACAAAAGGAGTTATCAAAATATTTTGCTTTACTTTTTCACACCCAACAAAACATAGAGTTTTATAAAAAAAAAATACTCAAAAAAGAAAAAAAACGAATTATGCTTTACAAGCGACAACCAACAGCAACAAAACATTGGCTTGACCCTTTTAATACCACACCGACACATAACGGTTACAGTAGCTGCAACCAAATGATTCACCTGCTTTTTGCTACGCAAGCGTTGGCTATACACCAAGTTTTATGTACAGCGAGTAAGCGTAAATGTGAAAAAAAATCAACTTTTTTACTAGACATAATAAATATTTATGTATTTGTGTAATGACTATAATTTTTTCTACGCTCAAATTAAATTTTTTCAAATTGTGTTTTTATTTGCAGGAAAATGCTGATATTGCTACCGTTGTTGGGCGTGTTGTTTAACGGTCTCACCACAGCGCATGTAGAGGCAAATTTAAGCTTGGAATTTAAAGCTACAAAGGTGAGAGCTTGACACAACATAAGCATAATTTATACATAAACAGACACATACAAGCGAGTGCACATATACATAATAATTTCCGCATACAATTTGTTGTGTGAAATGTAATGAAAAAAGGGTCAGCTTAATAATTATATTGTATACATGTATGTATGTATGTGTGTGTTGAATTTAAATTTACCTAATATAATGCATTTTTGTTATAAATAAATATACTAATTTAGTGTTTTTTTTTTCATTTCCTCCTTTCATGCTCTCTTCAATGGCTAACTTGCTTGCAGCTTTTAAGGCAACACAATCCTGGTAAGCGTTAAATGTTGTAATAATAATTTACACTTGTGTATATAAAGGTAAAATTCAAAAGAGTTTCAAACTTTTTATTGCAGTTTTTGCTGTTTTACTCAAGTTATATTTGACCAAAAATTTAGTTGAATTTCGAAAGATTAAATTTCAGTGAATAGACATAAATTTAGTGATTTTTTTTTTAATTTTATAAATAATATTTTTAGTATTTTCTCGACAGGATTTCAATATCCAAGAATCCCGAGAAATACCAAAGACAAACAAAGCGGTCCCACATCAATTTTCTACCAGTCCTATTAAACATTTCTTACAAGCTCAGAGGTATTTAGTATAAAATGCAAAGACTTGTTCTTACGTTGACCTTTAGTATACCGAACTGATCACTCAGAATTTATTTTTTTAAGTTCATATCCTGTAGTATTTTTTCTATTATAAAAGAGTTAATTTAGAGAGATAATTTCGGAATTTTCAACATACTTTTTATATTGCCAATTAAAGCAGAAAAGCTTTTAAGTTTTGTATTGTTTGGAAAGATTGGGCTGCTGGTGATAGAAACTCTTTCGTTTATCAAAAAAAAAATCCACCAAATCGATGGATCAATGGAGTTAAATATTTATTATTATATCCGACTAATTTAGAACCTGACACTAATTATCTAGTAGCTTCTTAAATTCTAAGTAGGGAAATGAAACGAATTAATATTTGGAAAAAATTAGGTTTTTACTGGTTTAAAGTCAAAACTATACTCAACAACAACCAAAGAAATATTTTAAAATAAATTTTCTATAATTTTGGTACTTGTAATCTGGCCAGGGACCGAAAACATGACCCTTCGTATGGCAGCATGCCCTGTCGTATTCACTCAGCTACTGTGGTCGCTCACTCAGAGATTTCGAAACCCAACAACCGCCACATCAAGGCAGTCGGATAAAAAATGAAAGATCATTTTCTTCTTTCCGTAATTTTTCCTATCCATTCTAGTTGTTCTAGACTGTAATGTGCCAAAACTTCTATTACTTAAAAGAAGTCTTCCTTTTTCCCCAGCCTGCGGCGATCGACTACAGTCTAGATCCATTTCGGAGTTGTCCAACGCTTTTATTTCTGCACGACTGTTGCCGAAGGAGGCAACTTTCTTTAAGGTTGGATTCGTTTTGTTTTGCTGTCTTCAAGATAACAGAAGATTTCACCTCAAGAACACTTTTGGCACTTAACTCAAAGAACTTTGAATTATAGCAACATAATTTTTTAGTCTATTTATTTTCCATAGCTGATATTAATTTATTTACGTTTTTACTTTTTATTTGTATTTTTTATGCAATAAATAAATAA
>JAWMAG010000031.1:5240000-5260000 GCA_037013455.1 Ceratitis rosa | reverse complement strand
GCCGATCCAAATTATGCACAACAAAAATTTTTACATTCTTTATTTTCACATCTAAGATAAACGAATTGTTGTTGGTTTTGCTACGTCTCAGTCAATACTGAGCGGAAAACCTTTTAACTTTGTACCAAGCAACCAATATCCTTTTCAAAGTCGTCTTTCATATATTCTTCTTTTCACAGAAGTAGCTTTCAAGCACAACAAACCTACGCACATATGTATCTGCGAACATACCTGCTGTGAAAAGCTAACACATACTGGTTATGGATTTGTCAGAGCGAGAATCTGAAAAGAAGTACACAGTTTTTTTCTTGACAGTTGATTTCAAAATATGTAAATGAACTGGTATTTTACTAGTATTAAGCTGATGACTACACGCAAAAATGAGAAAAAGGTGCAATATAGAAAAGGTAGTTCAAATAAAGCCAAGCTATATTAATCTGTTTTGAGGACTAGCAGTTTTCTTCACAGAGAAATAACAAGAAAATGTCTTGATTTCTACTTTTCATCGGTTCGTTATAACCAAACGACAAAAAATGCACTCAGCAGCAGGATATGTATGTTAGTACTACGTATACGTCTCTCATATGCTTCAACCATTAGCTTATTGACGCTCCATTTTTACTTAACTACTATTTTCGTCCGTCTTTCTTTGCTTTCATCATTTTTTTCTCATTTTTCTCACTTTTTCTATAAGCGTTTCATACGCGTTTTTTCCTTTATGGATATTTCCATACCCTTTTGTGTCTAAGCCTCCACCTAGTATATACCATAGAGAGTAGAAATGTATTTACTCCTTCTGGCTAGTTGACTTACTGCTTGGCTGTTATGTTTGGCTTGGCTTGGCTTGGCTCACTGCCACTTACACTATTACACAAATAGACTTCCGTTGACATTGACATGTCATGGCATACGAGTTTGATGAGTGTTGAGTCTAGAAGTTCGTGTGTATGTCTGCATTGCGGTAACTGGGTGTATAAAAAAAGAGAGGTGAAGAAAAAATTGTGCAGTTAACCTCAAGTGTTTGGGTCACGTGTAGCCACACATACACACACACACACAACTTTAACTAAAGCGCATCCGGTGTTGAAAGTATGCTTTTAAATATATGTGCCTTTATATACAGATACATAGGTATACAATATTTTCATGTATAAACACATGTCAATACCAAAGTATTGGTAAATGGCCACATACCATACATATAAGTAAAAATATTTTTGGTTAAAGTCTTGACATTACTCGGTTGGCACTCAAAGACTCTTGTTAAGTCTGCAAGGCATTAAAAAAATAAACACTGCTATAGTTGTTTAAAGGGGTGTGTGTGTAATGTAAAAATGTATATTTTCCACTTACACTATTGCTTGGACACCTACGTAGAAGCAATGTCTTCAACTATTTTAGGGGTGTGAGTGTTGGTACGGGGCATATGAGCGGCTTTTATTTAGTTAATATTTTATTTTTTTTTTTATTAAAATTTTGCATGAGATAAATTCCGCTACAAATCACGTTGTCTCTCTCTTTCATTGGAATTTTTTTTTTTTAACTGAAGAGATGAGAGATGAATCAAATAAATTACTATATATACATATTTTAGTGATCATTGCTAAACCAAAAAATTTATAACAAAATATTGCTTTATATAAGAACTTTGTGGTGTGCAAAGACTCAGGTGTTAAAAAATTTTCGAACACCGGCAAATTACTCTTTTGGGAAATACATTCTTTTTATAAATATTTTTTAAAAATAAAAGTTAAAAAAAAAATAAATAATAAAAAAAAAGTATTGACATATTTTTTGCTAATTGTTTTTTTTTTAAGAATACTGAATCAAAATGTTTTGTATTTTTACAGTTAGTGATCTTGCGGTAGCCGAGTGGTTAGCATTGCGTCCTGCCATTCGGAAGACTCGGGTTCATATCCCGGTGCCACCAACATCCAAAAGTTATGGAAAATTAATTTAAATTAAAAATTAAATTAAATTTTCTAATTGCGGTCGCCCCTCGGCAGGGAATGTCCATCCCTCCGAGTGTATTTCAGACATGAAATAAAGCTCCTCGTCAAAAAAAAAACCATCAGCCGTTCGGAGGCGGCTTAGTATAAACTGTAGGTCCCTCCATTTGTTGGAAAAAAATCAAGACGCAAAACCACAAATTGGAGGAGGAGCTCGGCCGAAAATCGCTTCAGCGGTTACAAAGCGCCAATTATATATATATATATACCTACTCTTTGATTTTTTGGTAACAAAAAATATTTTCTAAATCGCTAGAAGAATACAACTCTACGTAAGCTTACACAAAATAGTTTCCTCTGCTTTTAAGTTTCTATAATTAATCTCATTTCTTAGTTAAATCTCATAAAATTTCGTTTTTATTTATTTATTTTATTCTTTATTTTTTATGTTTTATTTTATTTTAAGATATTTTATTAAATGTTATTTTAATTAATTTTACATTTTTATTTTTAATTTATTTTAGTTTACTCAATTTAATCTAATTTTATTTTTTCCTATTTTATTTTAACTAATTTTCTTCTTCTGTATTTGCCTTTTGTTTCTTTTTATTTTGTTTTTGTTATTTCAAATTATTTTATTTTATTTTACACTATTTGATCTTAGTTTAGTATATATTTTTTACGAGCTAAACAAATATACCTTGAAATTCATTGAAGTTCTCTTATAAGCTTTTAATGCGCCGACCTAAATACATACATACGTGTACATGCTTTTACCGGCACTTTCAAGTGCAATAACACATTAAGACTATTTTTTAGTTAAAAGCAAATGCATATAAATTTAAGAATAATACTATTTTGCCTTGACAAACTACATACTTATTGTGCATATGTGCGCATATATCCTTAAATACGTGTATGTATGTATAGGCGCTGCGAAGGCAATGTAAATGACATCGCAAAGGAAATTTCAAAATAAAACAAAAACCAAAAAGTTATGGTATAAAAAGTAAGGCAAAAGTAATTGGTTAGAAAAGTTCTTTGGCATGCATTTAGAAAATTGCACTTTTATGGAAGTATGCAATAAAGGTACACGGTCATACACCTACATCAAAGCATATTCATATATTCGGTGTCTGTAGAAATATGTGTATATGATGGCATATCACTGAGTTGGCTAGATATTTGAAATGTCGAGCGAATGGCTTGGCAATGACAACCGTATGTTAGTATGCTTTAGCTTGCGCTTTTGGAATGTCTGCAATGTATATATGAAAGCTACGATGTACGTGTATGTAAGCCTTTTTATATAAATGTGCAATTGATTCAGCACATTAGTTGCGTATACGCCCTGTCGACTGCTAAAACGACAAACCAACCGAAATTTATGGGCATTAGTGTAATGAGATTTTCAGCTTTTCAATTTTCGCAAAAGCATAATGATAAAATGGCAAATTATTGATTATGCGAATATGAATGAAATGACATTTATGGCATATATGCCGGTGAAATATGCATGACTGTTGGCTAAGTGCCGGTAGACATATGATTAATATTGAGCTTGTGCCTTTAATTCGATAAAAATTTTGATTTTTCGGTGATAGGAAATAATTCGCTACTGCTTTTCGAATAAATGGCAAATATTTTATGTTAAAAAATTTAAATTTATTGGTTGTTTTTTTTTTTTAATAAATACACAAATAGTAACCAACTTTCACATGCAAATCTATCAGCCCTAGAAAGCCGAAAAACTAAACATAAGGCAACTTCTTAACAAATAAACATAAAAGTGAATTTTGTTTAAATTTATTTCATTTCATTTTAACTTATTATATTTTTTTAAACTATAAAATATCTTATTTTATTATTATTTCATTTTGTATTTTATTTTATTATTTCTTAATTTTTTTATTCTTTTATATTTTTTTTTATTTTACTTTATTTTATTTTATTTTTTTTTTTCCTTTACTCCATTCATTTTGTTTATTTTCCTATAAAAAAAATCACTGTCTCGTAATTTGGTGCATAAACGACACTTAAACTACACGAGTACTTAAAAAGTATTAAGTGTGACTTACTCACTTGTGCTTAATTAAACACAAATAAAACTTTTACTTAGTACAGAAAGTGCAGAAGGTGAAATTTTTTCCACAAAGGCAAAGCAAGTATGCATGTAACAAAGGTAAAAGCGCATAAAATTGGTGATGAAGGTTATATTTTGGTAGATATGCAACACTCGAAAAGTTGGCGACAGATTATGGGTATGAAAATATTCGTAAAAGCATGTCCATACATTAAAAACTGATAATAGAGCTGAATTATAGGGATGCAGCTCAAAGCGACTAATTTTGTATTTCGTATATAATTAATTAGAAGAATTTAAATATAGCTCCATGGGATTTTTGTTTGCTTTTTCATTTGTTTTTCTTAATAAAAATTATTTTATGAGCAGGTGATAGTTATTTCATTTAACAAAATTATTTTATTTTTATCTAAATGTTTCTTCCTTAGAATCTTTTATTTTAAATTAAGCTTTCCCGTCTAATTTTTTTTTAAATATTTCCGGTATATCACACAGAAAATGTCTATATTGAAGATTTTTGTAGAAAAAAACTAAAATTCCTGATGTTTCGTACCATTTTTTATATGATTCTCGGAAAGAAAAATACTGCAAGCACTGGTTGGTCGGTTGAAAGAGGAAGGTTGAGGAACTGATTGATAGCGGCCGTGAAGTCAATGCAGATAATTTTCAAAAATTCCAGACAAGACACAATCCCGACAATACTTTACCCAGAAAACATATAGCACTTTATTGCTCGTTTTAAGTAAAATATTTCATTCAATTTAGTGAAAAAGTAACACGAGTAAAAAATTATAAGCTTTAAAATAAGAAAGAAGATACAAAATTGCATCGAAACGCGTAGGAGTATGTATTGTGTATTGTGTATTTAATATTTTTACGCTGTTTTTAATGCAAAATAAATCATTCAATACAGAAAAAATATGCATTTAAGCCTTGATTATGTCCAAAGATAGAAGAAAAATTCTGATAAATTTAATGAATTTAAGATGCAGAAAATAAATAAAAAAAATGTTTTCATATGAGAACACCTTTCAATAAAGATTGTTAATATATTTCATGTTAAGTTTTTTCTCTTTGAAAACATTATAAATTCTCTACAATCTAGGTATCTCTTATAGAATATTTTTCAGCGGAAGAGGAAAGATGCAATTCAACCGCAACATTTGGGAGTTCTTTTAAATTATTTTTTAAGTATTTTTTTATTTTTGGATTTTTTGTATGGATTGTGTCACACATGGGTTGGGTTTTTCCAGGATTTGGTCGTACCTAGATTATACTATATTTACGGAATTTTAATTTTGCTATTTAATGCGCCGTACTTTCTTCGAAGGAACATTTCAAGGAAAGAATCTTTATTATGGTTAAGTTTATCTAGAGCACAACAATTTTCAAGAGACAAAAGGCTATCGGCATAACAGAAATGGAGAACATAAAAAATGAGCTTACTTGAAAAAAATGTTCTATTTCAACTATTTTCTTTTTATATAATAAAAATAAAATATTTCAAACTTTTACCTGTATTAAAAATAAACAATCCAAAAAGAGTTTCTGTAGTTCTGATAGGAAAATATTCGAAACTACACCAGTATGATGGAAATTCCGGTTTGATTCATAAAGAGGTGCCTCCTCGCTTACAGCAAAACTCATGACAAGATCATCTGAAATGAAAAAAATATCAGATTTTAGTTAATATTACAAGAAGGAATTAGCACGAAAAAAATTGAATTTTTCGGCAGACCTTTAAAAAAAAAATTTTTTGGTAAAATTTGCTCAAATTTATTTTTTCGAATTAGTTGTGTTTGAAAAAATAATCCCACCTTGGCAAGACTTTATCTCCGAGAATTTTATACGGTTTGCCTTATTGAAATTTTGATTTTCGAAGCTATGAAATCCCTGCAACTGCATGGTTGTAACTTTTATTCGCTAATAAAATACATACGTAACCAATAAAAACGTATGAATATGTATAAAAATAAGCATAAATTCTATTTCCTACAACGATAGATAAACTTTTACTACAAAAAATATCATTTCAACGCCAAAACTTATAGAAACTCCACCGAACGACTCTACGACTCCCTTGGCAACAGCGACAATGTGATAAATTATGTAGCGACACTTGTGAGGCGATAAAGTCATAAACAAACAAACAATAATACATAAACACGTATAAATGGCTGAAATAAAGAAACAATGCAATGCAAAAACATATGCAACGGAACACAATTTCAATTCATTTCATTTGAGTTTACCAACAAAGCAAAGGTAACAACACAACAACAATGCAACAGTAAAAGCCGGTTAGCAAACTGTTTATGTTGCATCACTGTTGCCGCTGCGGCCTTATATGTATTAGCGAACACATAGTAAAGTTGTAAATTGAAAAAGCTGAAATAAAAATGAAATGAAAAAACATTTGCAATTGCATATATCTTCATTTGGTGTTACAAATTTCCTCAATATTTTTTCACTTTCTTTTTTCTCTTCTCTTTTTTTTCATGCATTTTTCTAAAACAACAACTGAATTGAACCTTCCGGTTGTATGCTGACCGCTGCCTGGCGATTGCATCAACGTCAACAACATATCAACACTATTTTGTGCCTGGCAACAACAATACAACCAACAACAACAATCAACTGACCGTCTAACATCACCACTTGTGGCTATCATTCTGCATCTAAACTCAAATATATATATATATATATATATATATATATATATATATATATTTATATTTATTGGTATTTATGTATATGCCTGTGTGTATGTGCAACATCTAGCTAACTGTACTGTGGGCAATACAACATATGCACATGGACAGACATTTAAATTGGATTGTAAAACACAATGTGTCTGTGAGGTAAGTTGACAGAAAAAAAAACAACAAAACTTTTGAGAGTATGTGTGTGTGTGTGTGTGTGTGTGAGCTTAAAAGTATTACAACGTGTTGGGCACACAAAGTATTGATGAACGTGCCAACTTTGATACATATACCCACACATATATACACACACATATGCTCACACATGCTTAGTTGTGCATTTTTATTTATTTAGATACTCATTGATATGTGCATATACGAGTATGTATGTATGTGTGCGACTATTTTGTGTCTGTAATAAATATGTTTTAGCTTATTCTATTTCGTAGCTTTATTGTTGTGTTTGTGTTCTTTTGCTATTCATTTAATATGACTGTTGGCAATATTTATTATTTCAATTGCATACTTTTTACCGCATTTTTTTCGTTTACTTTTCCTTTGGTGTTTTTCTTACTAATGTTTTTCTATAAAAAAAATGTGTTGATTTACATTTAATAATTATATATAGATATATTTCTGTGGAGTCTGTAGGAAAATTTTGGTGGAAATACAATTTTTTTCATCAAATTTTATTTTGTCTGACCAAAATTCCAAACACCACACAGACCCAAAAACCACTTAAATCATAGTAGTTTGATGTAGAATGCAGTAGTCTGGGAATATTTCACAGTTGGTCAGAGGCTTCTTGCAGAGCTTCATACCAAAACTTAAGCTACGAATGTGCTCATTTCCAGTAGGCATTCTTAAATAATTTAAGAAAAATCCAATAAAAACTAGTCTAAATATCATATTAATTCTTATGTCAATGCGGTTGAACTTTTAGTTCCATCACAAGTGTTTTAATGGAGCTTAATGAAATACTTCAATCTTTCGTAATCCCCTGCTTATCAGAAAGATCTCGGATCTGTACACGTCATTCAATATACCACAGGAAGCTGGACGCAATAATATTAACAACTTATTACAAGTACAAAAGCTACGAGGACGAACTTTGAAAATTTTCATGCTTTCTCCTTCCGTGTTGATTTCAAATGAACATAATCGAGGAATAAACGGATACAATGAGAGTAGGAGGCAGATAGTTATATTTCAAGCTTAGCTTTAAGATCTTAATTAAGCTCTAGGATAAAACTGAATTCTTCCTTAATTGGTATGGCATCTAGAGATACTCATTCACAGAATTTAGCTGTGGTACATGTTTAAGCAACTGAAAAGTAAAATGAACAAAAAGCAAACTCTCCACTACGAAGTATATAAAAGTGTTGATGGCCTTTCTATTAATAACGTTTGGCATCTGCCGATAACTCGTTCTCACCAGTAGTTCTCTGTCATGCTGAATGGAATCTTCTAGGTCAAGTGTTCTCTTATTGATGGTTAGGCTTCCATATACCTACATGTCTGTATGATAACATCCGAGAAGATATAGCATATAAATATACAATATATACCGAGTTCTTCCTAGAATTTCTGGAATGCGTCTCTATGGTTTCCCAACAAATGGAGGAAGCTAAAGTTCATTATGAGTGAAGTTTTTGAGTGAGTTTTTTATGATAATCATTTATTTCAAATCAGAAATACAATCGGGGGGGATGCCGCAATTAAAATACCAGTTCTCTATAATTTTCAATGTTGGTCGTACCGGGACTCGAACCATGTTAACTAGCTAGTTAACTAGGGACAAAGATATTTCATGGTGGCAATGATGCAGCGCTGATATCGAGTGTTTTCCGTTGTGTTCCTCAGGCTGGTGTTCTGACAGACTTTTACCTTTTTCATCTGCATCTGTCTAGACATCGATGTCCCAATTTGTGCGAACAATATTTCTTTTTCTTCGTAACAATCGACTTAGAGCTTCCTCTACTCCTTCTTGATGTAATGGATCATTTTTAAGTGCAGCAGACTTAGCTCAACCTAGTAGCGGTATCTGGGCACAAATTCACATCAGCTAAAGAACTCGAGAAAGACCTCGCAGGAAAAGGCACTTCCTTTGCTATTTCGTCAACGTCGGATAAGCTTGGGCATACCACTCTCCCCTAGTAGGAGAGTTATTAACCACAGATTCCAACTTAAGATGCAATAACTTCAATTTTGGCTTGGTGTCTAGGATAATGTAGCCGAACAGGTCTTTTACAGAAGTTTTAGAGAGTAGGAAGAACCTGATACTCTAAGGCATCTGCTCTTCGAATGTGCCACACTTCGGAAAAGTGAAATAAAGTCTCTTGGAATGCCAACTCTTGGAGACTTAAATGAAAAAGTCAGTGTGAGGATACATCAATGGCAAAGTTTTGTCAACTACAAGTACATTGGAGTCCTTAGAAGGGTTACCCAACCTAAATTTGGCCGGTAAATAATGGAATTTTTTGTATTAATGTTTGGCTGTATGACCAAAGATTATAATTTCTCCGTCTTGTATTTTTCCCAAAAATATGATTAGCTTTATAAATAAAGTAAACCTTTTTAGCTTAGAACTAGAGGTCGTCACTCTAAGGATTTTTCAATAGCAGGATCTCAGTCTGACCAAATGATTAGAGCAATAAAGGATATCCTTTTTAAGTATTTTAATTTCAAAAAAATCTTTCATAATGCAACTGAATATTTTATTAGAAATGAAAATTAAAATTATTGCCTTAAGAAATTACTCAAACCATCTGTGCACACCAAGACCTAGCGAGCTTGAACTCACATCTGAGAAAAGAGGCTCGAAAGCCTAGCGACTAAATTTTATTTTGTAATTAACTTGTATACCTTAAAAGCTCATCAATGAAATAAAAGTATTCTAGAAGGTCGACAGATGAAAACTGTTGGCACTCTGCTGATATAGACATACCTATTTACAATTGCTTGTATGTCATTTATGTATGTCCATACGAGTGCATACATACATATATATGTTTGTATATCCTTTCCACATTTTTTTGCGGATGTCTCATCGTCCAAAGGCAACAAATGCCAAAGCGTATTAGAGTAAATTGAATTTATGTGGCATTAGGATTTACCTGCAATGCTCAGATGTGTTGGCCGGCGTTGAGAGGCAATGAGAAGCGATGAGAAGCGATGAGAGGTGCTGAGTTAAAGGCAACGCAGCCAAGTGTGGATAAAAATGCATTAAAGGTGTATGAGTACGGTGACAGCAATGCTGTGTGCACCCACATAAACATAAATAAACATATACCATAGACATATAGAATTCATTGAAATTGAATTGAAATGAATTGAATTGAAATGAGAAATGAGAAAAGGATAAAACTATTTGAGTAATGAAAAAATGCCAACCAACGTCATACAACCACATACATATGTATGTACCAGTATGTACATGTAAATAAATAACTAAACAAGAGATATGCATACATATATACATAAATACATATGTATGGTTCAAGCAGCAATTCTAAGTGAGTAACACGTTCTTTTCTCGATTGGCATCGGGCAATATTACGACACGTGCGCAGCAGTAAGTAACAAAATAACTGCATTTAATATTGTATAGAAAACATACAACAATAACAACAACAACAACAACAACAACAACAATTGTCTACCAGTCTATTTGAATTTGAATACCGTTATAAGTGAAAGGAGTGTACATTTGTCGCTTCTGTTTCGTGTCTAACGTGTGAGTTGCTCAATATTTTGACACAACTTGTCATTTAATATTAATCAATAACAACTACAACAACACATATGTACATTCGCCACATATCAATAAGAACACTCAGATTTGGTTTGTTCCATCGTTGGCTATTATTTGTGTCGTGACACTACGAATATGTCATGAGCCACATTCAGCCACAAACACACAAATTCAATTAAATCGGTATTATATTTCTTCTTAACTGATTGAAATTTCTAATTTAAAAAGACTAATGGCACATTTAAACTTCTTTTGACCTCAGAATTAAAAAAGCAAATGTTAGAATAAATTATTTTAATTAAAAAACGAAGTTTTTGGCGTGAAAATGATTAAGTGACTGTGGCAGGTTTGATTGGGTTAAACTAGCTGACTGATTGGGACTAACATAGACGATAATACATCAATACATTCGTGTTGCCACACAAACTACATGCGATCTAGCTGCACTATTACACTCTTTATTGTGTCTCTAGTATGAAGACCATTGTTAAGAGACCGCCCAGACAGCAACACCATCACCCATCCTGAGACCCAACAATCATTCTTGGATCATATTCGACAATATAGGACACGTCCAGCACGCAGTGAAGAAGATTTAGCGGCCGTAGCTGAGAAGTGTAAATGAAGACCGTGGAGGGTCCACTTGAATGACTTGGCGCATTTTACGTCAACATCTTAAATTGAAAGCATGCCCAAGAAACATCGTTTCGCTATATGGACTCTTCAAAAGTTCCAAAAAGATCCGACGTTCTCGTGCCAAATATAGTTCAGCGATGAGGCCTATTTATGGCTCAACAAGTATTTAAATAAGCAAAATTACCGCATTTGATACGACGAGCAATCTGAAGAGATTCAAGAGCTGCCATTTCATTCAGAAAAAACAACGGTTTGGTGTGGTTTGTGGGCCGATGGAATAATAGGTCCATATATCTTCAAAAATAGTGGCGGTGAGAACGTAACAGTCAATGGCGACCGTTATCGCATCATAATAACTGGCTATTTGATGCCTAAAATTGAACTCGACATTTGGTTTCAACGAGACATCGCATGAATCCATGGACTTATGGAGAGAACACTTCGGTGAGCAGATAATTTCACGTTTCGAGCCAGTCGATTGGCCACCACGATCGTGTGATATCACTTCGCTAGACTTTTTCCTAAGAGGATATGTAAAGCCTAAAGTCTATGCGGAAAATACCGCTTCGATTCAGGCCTTGGAACAAAATATCACCCGGGTCATTCGCCAGTTACCAGTTGAAATGCTCGAATGAGTCATTGAAAATTGGATTCAACGGATTCAGCGGATAAATATTTAAAAGAGATAATCTACAAAAAAAAAAATGCCCTAGAATGTTCTTTCGAAACATTACACATTAAATTTGAGTTTCCTGTGTTTTTTTCTCAAAAAAAAGGTAGGGAACCTCAAAATGGATCACACTTTTGTAAAGAACAGCTTTAAGGTTATATCTTTGTGTCACTATGTCTCTAAGACTATTCCCGACTATTCTGTGATAAAAGTCATAAAAAAAGTGTTAAGTAGTGAAAGACAATTTTCAACACCTGATAGGCAAGGTTGATAGGCAAGAGAGTTACCCCAGTGGTTGTTAACCTCGGGCCAGCTGGCGCTTTTTCCCCTAAATTTTATATAATCTCCACTGGCGTCACTGACAATGAATTAACACCTGTCAATAAACCATTTAATTGAGCAAACTCATTAGTATTCCATTAACTTTTAATCAGTATGAAAAGAATATTCCCTTCGAAAAAATTTAAATTAAGCAATAAAGAAAAAACAGAGTGTGCAGTAAAATCCAACTCATGGAAGGCCATTAAATTTTCAGCACCATCCGTTTGAAATCTTTACTTTTTTATTTTTATTCCATTTTTACTCAATTTTTTCGTACGGCTTAATGATTGCACATTATTAATTCACACTCACTAGCTTTTTGCGCATTATTCTCATTTACTTTAACACACGATTATTTGCATTGTGCGTTAATTTGCAGTTGAGGCGGTCAGATAGTTGTTTTTTTTTTCTTTTTTTACTTTCTTTTTTCATTTTTATATTCCGTAATACAATTTTATTTTTGTTTTGCAATTTTTTATATATATTTTTTTTTTGCTACTCTATTTTTTACCTTCTTGTTATTTTATATGTTTTTTTTTAATATTTTTATATATTTGTTTTATTTTAATTTTTTTTTTTAATTTGTTTTTGTTTTTATGTACTTTGTGTTTTTCTTGCGCTGAACACAACACTCGTACTCACACATACAAATACAACAATAATACATACACGTAAGACTGTTTATATCAAGTATTTGTATACTCATCCATACTGATTTCCCTTTGCTACAAAGAGTTCGTTCATTTATTCTTCTTCCTCTTCTTACATGCATTCCTCTTAACCTTTTTTGTTCCCTCGCTCTCTACTCTTTCGCCGTTATAACCATTGCTCGTCATTATTGCTTACATAAAATAATTATTCCATTCACTTACTGTTATGTTTCTATACTTTATGTACATTCTTCAATTTCATTCATTCTTTTATTTGTTTTTGCCCCTTTTGTGAGTGTGTTTGTGTTGTATGTACACGTACATGACTTTAAGAGCTTTCCGTTTTCTTATTTCTTCAGAATGGACGTCATGCCTGCTCATCGCTCTGTCCGAAAGAGCAACTGCCAGCGCCGGAGGATACGATGTCATGCAGATCGCCACGTCTGGTGGAAGTGCCGGGACATTGTTGTAAAATGTGGCTGTGTGAGAATCCCACAGCTGATGGTAAGTGTTGCCCATCGACGTTGTTGTTCGATGAGTTGTGGCATATTTATACGGCCAAAAAATTTTAACAGGGATATTTATTATAAAAAAATTCTTTAGAATTGAAATAAAAGAAACACAGACCACACAAAGTCCAGCCGGCCAAATTTGGCAGAAGAAAAAATTTTGAGTTCCCAAAAAGTATTATCCAAAAATTCAAGTTTCACGTCAGCCCAAAAGAGATCGAAGAAACTGTATAATCTACTAATAAAGAACGAAAAAAAATCAAGAAAAAAATTATGAAAATTGTTAAAAAAAAATCTCTCAGTGTAAATCTCATTTACTTACATAAGTGATTACGTCGTACGAAGCACGTGCCTCCGGCAGTACGATAAGTGAAATAATATAAGCAGAAATGCATAAAAGAAAGAAAGAAGAAGAAATCCCAAAATAATACAAACATTCCAACAGCCTTCGGTCTTCCGTCTGCAGTGGCAACTGAGCAATATTCATTTGCCATAACTATTGGCTAAGTAAACGTCAAGCCATTGTCCGATGGGGGCACAAGGAAAACATGCGTTAGCCATGCTGTGAGAGTGCTCATACCAAGAACCAGTCAACGAGCCCAAGGCATGAAGACAGCTACCGGCCAGCCGTAGTCAGATAGGCGGCAAGTTGACCAAGAGGCTGTGCCTGTGCGACTGTGTGTGCCTGTGGCTGTGAAACTTAATGATTTTCAAGGCGAATTAACAAGAAATATTTATGAGCGCAAGGCACATGCAAGCAATTTTTGGTCAACAACAAGAAGGCGAAGCTGGTGCCGCTTCTTCTACGTGTGTATACTCGTATATGTATGTGTATGTGTGTCAGTGGAGGGCTCGAGGCGCAGTGATAAAAGAGACGCAATTACTCATGCAAGGATAAGGCAATGAAACATTGTGCTGTGATAAAAGCGAGAAATACGTAGAAAGATAAAAATATTAAGAATGTACCATGAGAGCGAAAGATGGATGTGAAATGCACGGTCGGAGCATTGTTTTTTAGAGGCATAATTTTAGAATTTTTTTAACTTATTTTTCACCAAAAAAAAAGTCTTCCGCTTACAAAAGGCAGTCAAAGCACTTAATGGCCATGATATGGATTTATTTCGACATGGAATTTATGCAATTTCAGGGTTATTGAGTAGCAGGAAAGTTGGATAAAAACATTCTACACAACTAAGATAAAGAAAGATGAAAGAGTTCGGGATGTAATGAACTAAATTGAAATTATTTCATTATTTCTTCCAAATAATTAAGCTAAAATAAAACCCTTTTAATAAAAATTATAAATACTTTATCTTATTTTTTTTATGACATTTCACTTTTGTTTTCTATATATTATTTTTTATTGTATGTAATGTATTAAGCTACTTGGTTGTCTCCAGATCGGAAAACTTCCAACCAGATCAATCATGTTGTGATAGATGGAAGACATGTATCCAGTGTTTTAGATGTGCGTACGTTCCGAGGTCCCAACCGGGGTCCCAACATTGACTCGGATCACTATCTTGTCGCAGCGAAGATACGTACCCGCCTCTGTGTATCGAAGAACGCTCGTCAACAAACACAAGGAAGGTTCGACGTTGAAAAGCTGCAATCACAACAGACTGCCGAGCGGTTTTCTACTCGACTTGCACACCTGCTCTCTGAGAGCACTCATCAGCAACCCGGTATCAGCGAACTGTGGGACGGCATTGCAAACTCCCTGCGTACAGCTGCAAACGAAACCATTGGATTTCGGAAAGGTCGCTGGTACGAAGAGGACTGCCGTGTCGAAGTAGAGAGAAAACAGACTGCGATCAACCACAACACGTGCGGGGTGGGATAGATACCGAGAACTGAAGAGGGAAGCAAGACGCGTCTGCAGACAAAAAAAGAAAGAGACCGAGATGCGCGAGTACGAGGGGCTTGAGAAGCTGGCCGACTAGGGTAACGCTCGAAAATTCTACGAAAAGATACGACGACTTACAGAATGTTTCAAGACCGGAGAAAACTCTTGTAGAACCCAAAGAGGTGAGTTAGTGACAGATGCCTAGAGTATACCCGATTTATGGAGGGAGCACTTCTCCAGGCTGCTGAATGGCAGTGAAGAGGAAACACGCGGATCACTCCAATTGATAACCATGGAAAAGTTGTTTCGTTACCCGACTATGAAGAAGTCCGAATAGCAATCATCCACTTAAAAAACAAAAAAGCGGAAGGGACCGATAGATTACCGGCCGAGCTACTCAAATACGTCGGTGAAGAACTGATCAGGTGCATGCATCAGCTTCTTTGCAAAATATGGTCGGATGAAAGCATGCCCGACGATTGGAATTTAAGTGTGCCCGATCCACAAAAAAAGCGATCCCACAGTCTGCACCAATTACCGTGGAATAAGCCTTCTTAATATCGCATATAAGGTCCTATCAAGCGTATTGTGTGAAAGATTAAAGCCCACCGTCAACAAACTGGTTGGACCTTATCAGTGTGGCTTTAGACCTGGAAGTTAACCATTGACCAGATATTCACCATGCGCCAAAACTTAGAAAAGACCCGTGAAAAGAGAATCGACACCCACCACCTTTTCGTCGATTTTAGAGCCGCCTTCGACAGCACGAATAGGAGCCGCCTTTAGGCCGCTATGTCTGAATTTTAAATCCCCGCAAAACTTTTACGGTTATGTAAACTGACGCTAAACAACACTAAAAGCTCCGTCAGACAAAGTGATTTCTTATCTAGTGACTTTTTTAATTTAATGCTGGAGAAAATAATACGAGCTACAGAGCGAAATAGGGAATGTACAATCTTCTACAAGAGTACACAGCTGCTGGCGTACGCCGATGATATCGACATTATTGGCCTCAACAACCGCGCCGTGAGTTCTGCTTTCTCCAGACTTGATAAAGAAGCGAAACAAATGGTTCTTGTAGTGAATGAGGGCAAGAAGAAATATCTCTGCCATCAAACAAACAGTCATCGCATTCGCGACTCGGCTCCCACGTCACAGTTGATTATCATAACTTCGACGTCGTAGATAACTTCGTCTATCTTGGAACCAGCATTAACATCAACAACAATGTCAGCCTGGAAATCCAACGCAGAATCACTCTTGCCAACAGGTGCTACTTTGGACTGAGTAGGCAATTGAAAAGTAAAGTCCTCTCTCGACGAACGAAAACCAAACTATACAAGTCGCTCATCATACCGGTCCTACTCTATGGTGCAGAGGCGTGGACGATGTCGACATCTGATGAGTCTGCTCTAGGAGTTCTACGAACGATTTATGGTCCTTTGCGCGTTAGCAACGGCGAATGCCGCAGACGATGGAACGATGATATTGACATAGTTCAGCGAATGAAGAGACAGCGGCTACGCTGGCTAGGCCATGCCGTCTGAATGGATGAAAGCACTCCAGCTTTGAAAGTATTTGATGCAGTACCCGCTGGTGGAAGCAGAGGAAGAGGAAGACCTCCAATCCGCTCGAAGGATCAAATGGAGAGTGACCTGGGTTCTCTTGGCATTTCCAACTGGCGCCAAGCAGCGAAAAGAAGAGAAGAATGGCGCTCATATATTTATTCGGCTATAATCGCGTAAGCGGTGCCAACACCAATAAAGAAGAAGAATGTATTAATTTATTTTATATTGTTTTAATTATTATTTTTTAATTAATTTAATTTATTTTATTGTTTTAATTTAATTTTTTTAATTAAATTCATTTAAATTAATTTAATTTAATTTATTTTATTTTATTTGTTTTTGTTTTATATGTTAATTACTTTGCGTAGTCTTTAGAACAAAAAAACGCATAAAAGCCTGTTAGGAAGCTGCCAGGAGAACAATGTTTCCCTCCCTAATTACCTTTTAATGACTAAATTAAATTTAATTACTACGTACTTATACTTCTATATATATATATATATATATATATATACTTCAACGCACTTTATACGCATATATATTTATATGTACTTTTGTGTGCTTACACACACTCTCTCTCTCTCTTTGCAGTATACGCCACCTGCCACAATGCCTCGACAAGTCCGTGGACGCCATGCTCACAGCCTTGTGGCCTTGGCATTTCGACGCGCTTCACTAGCACGAACGCTGGCTGTCGGCAATTGAGCAGCTTGCGATTGTGTGAAAATCGCAAATGTGATCAAGACAATAAAAACAATAACAATAACAACAATAACCAACACAATAGAAACTATTTAATGCAACCGCAAGAGCCACAGCCGGTGGCGGAAAATGCTATAGCACTACAACAACTACAACAGCAGCAACAACAGCAACAACAGCAACAACATAAACAAAAACAACAATTAATTAGCCATAATGTGGCAAACAATTTAGCTGTAAGCGAGCCTAAAGATATTAAGGATATAACAAATTACCCTGCATTGTTGCATGCGAAGGAGCATGAGGAGCATCGGATACGTGTAAGTGAAGGAATAATTTAAAATAGAAATTATTTAAAAATTCTTAAAAATATTTATACACTTAAATTTACTAATGAAAAAGAAAAACTTAAATTCAGTTCAAAGTTTTTTTTACGAAAATTTCAAATACTTTTTAATAAAATTTAATAAAATACAATATTTACATTTATTAATTGATATTACAATTTATATAGTATTTATATTATTTATATATCTATTTGTCTACGGTTTTGATTTCTCTATTTAATTTTCGAATTTTCACTAACCTCAAGAATGTTTCAACTCGCATTACCTAAAATATTTCCTTCATTTATTATTTTTGTCTTCAACTTAAGTTGGTAATCCAAGCGAACAAGCAAACAACAAAAATTATATGAATAACAAAGGAAACCACAAGCTAACGAGCCAAAGCAGACAATTGAATTTCTCAACTTAACCAAAAGACAAGACCCACTCGCACTTACATACATACAAATAGTATATCTACTGGCATATTCCTGCAGTATTTACAAGACTGTCCACTTCCGGCGCGTAATCCCGCAGCGCTGCGCTCCTTGACATTGTTCTACTCTGCTCTTCACCAACAGCTTAAAAATCACAAAATCTTTCCACTTTATTACCAACTCAGTATAATATACATATATAAACATATATTTATTATAGTTATATTACAAACCATTATGTATGTTTGTATTCTGTGTGTTGAAACTTTCACGTTTCGTCACCCCTTTTGGGGATTTTAAGTTTATCCTTTTATGGAAAACAAAGCGGTTTAAGCTGTCAAATCTTGTCTGTTGTCGTTGTCTTGCACTTCCACATTTTTTGTTGTTGTTCACTATTAAAATGTTCCTTCTATTCCTTAATTGGAAAACATATTATTTAAGGTTTTTGTATTTAAAAACCTTTAATAAAATTTGTTTAAATATTTAGTATTTTAGCAGCGAAAACTTTTTTACAATGCTCCTCTAATTAAATTTAACAAAAAAAATTGTATTTAAATAAATAACAAAATATATAAGGACTCGTTGTTAGGAAGCAACTTTAGAGTAATTTTTCAAAGAAGTTTATTCCTTAAATATATTCTGCTCCCACTCCCAATGCCAATATATTCATAAAAAGTGAATCGAGAAAAACTCGAAGCTTTCCTTCAAAGCACTTCAGTATTCTTGACCGTTGTAATGATTTTCTGTCTGAAAAGGAAATAAAGGAAAATAACATAGCTCATGCGTCATAGACAAGAGTTCCAAATGGTAATTGATTGTCAAAAATTTTAAAATCTCTTTTCTTAAAAGTCTATGAAGATGAATATCGGAATATACATATGAGCTGTTTGATAACCTCATGGTACCACAATATATCCATACCTGTCTTGAGTTGCTTTTCACTTAAAGGCACACACTGATGGATTCATTAACAACCTGTTCTTTTTCATGGAAACAAAGTCTAATGTTTTATGTTTGAAAAGTTATCTAATTGAATAAGTGGCAATCCAAAGTAGCACCTGTTGGCAAGAGTGATTCTGCGTTGGATTTCCAGGCTGACATTGTTGTTGGTGTTAATGCTGGTTCCAAGTTAGACGAAATTATCTACGACCTCGAAGTTATGACTGTCAACTGTGACGTGGGAGCCGAGTCGCGAATGCAATGACTGTTTGTTTGATGACAGGAGATATTTCGTCTTGCCCTCATTCACTACCAAATCCATTCGCTTTGCTTCTTTATCCAGTCTGGAGAAAGCTGAACTCACGGCGCGGTTGTTGAGGCCAATAATGTCGATATCATCGGCGTACGCCAGCAGCTGTACACTCTTATAGAAGATTGTACATTCCCTATTTCGCTCTGTAGCTCGTATTATTTTCTCCAGCATTAAATTAAACACGATAAGGAATCACCCTGTCTGAAACCTCGTTTGGTATCGAACGGCTTGAAAAGGTCCTTCCCGATCCTGACGGAGCTTTTAGTACTGCTTAATGTCAGTTTACATAGCCGTAAAAGTTTTGCGTGGATTTAAAATTCAGATATAGCGGCATAAAGGCAGCTCCTATTCGTGCTGTCGAGGGCGGCTTTAAAATCGACGAAAAGGTGGTGGGTGTCGATTCTCTTTTCACGGGTCTTTTCCAAGATTTGGCGCTTGGTGAATACCTGATCAGTGGTTGACTTACCAGGTCTAAAGCCACACTGATAAGGTTCAATCAGTTTGTCGACGGTGGGCTTTAGTCTTTCACACAATACGCTCGACAGGAACTTATAGGCGATATTAAGAAGGCTTATTCCGCGGTAATTGGCGCAGA
>JAWMAG010000031.1:4530000-4592500 GCA_037013455.1 Ceratitis rosa | reverse complement strand
TACGCCACTTCTAGCGCACAGCACGCGTACGTTTGAAGTTCATAAATGTGGACGTGTGTTACTAAATCTTAAAAGTAGAAACTTCCCTTTCTTCTCATAACTCCCTACTTTTCTATGTTACTTTTGTTATACTGTTAAGTCACATGTGTATGGAGAAAACAAGTATAAAAGTAATAATAGAAGACCCGCGCCACAGGCAGCCAGGCAACTCGCTCGCTTCATCTCCTCTTACCAAACACAACCAACTTAACACACAACTAACTTAACTTGATGCCTGTTAACCGTTATTCTTAGTACTTAGTGTAAAGCAAAAGATTTCCGTTGAGTTATTTGTGGCAACAAATTGGCCAACCAGCAGGTATTCCTCATTCCTACACTCAACTTTGCGCCACAAATTGCTGCTTACGTAACTAAAACTTTAACTACAGGGAATCTGTTAAAGTTGTGCTTAGATGTTGTGGTTAAGAATGAGGAAAATGGCTGGGATGGAAGAGAAAATAAAAAAATTAATACATTTTTTCATAGTTGAATGATGTGAGGCAGCGATTTTGTAGGAAATATTTGAAAGAAAAAAAAAAAACTATCTAAAAAGAGAATTTGAAAAATTATTAAACTTTAAAAACGTACATGGTATGATGGCAATCACTCTTATATTTACACCTATGTAAGTATATAACATTGACGGTGTGAATGTCGAATCTTTTTCGTCCGTGTTACGAGTCGCAAATGATCGAAAGGTCTCCTGGCACTCTCCAAGTCACAGTTATCGCTGCTAGTACAGACTAGGCATACCTACATTCAAATTCAAGTGATAATATTGTCTGAGTACGTTAAAGTACTAAATCCTCAAATCGTTATAGTCAGAATTTATAACATCGCTCCATTCATTCCTTTTTCTCGCTGATTGGCGCCAATTGGAGATACCAAGTAGAGCCAGGTACCCCTCTGCCTAGCCTTTCCAATAGTGTGGTCTTTCTCTTTTTCTGCTTCCACCAGCGGGTACTGCATCGAAAACTCTCAAAGCTGGAGTATTCTTGTCCATCCGGACCACATAATCTAGCCGTTGTTTCTTGATTCGCTGAACTATGTCAATGTCGCCGTATATATCTACTACAGCTCGTCATTCCATCGGCTGGGGATTGAGTGTTACCAACCGTACTCATCAGAAGTTGTCATCGTCCATGCCTCCGCACCATATAGCGGGATGGGAATGATGAGGGACTTGTAGAGTTTGGTTTTCGTTCGACGAGAGAGGATTTACTTTTCAATTGCCTACTTAGTCCAAAGTAGCACCTGTTGGCGAGAGTGATTCTGCGTTGGATTTCAAGGCTCATATTATTATTGGTGTTACTGGTTCCAAGATAGACGAAGTTATCTACGACTTCAAAATTATGACTGCGACGCCTGTTTGTTTGATGACAGGAGATATTTCGTCTTGGCCTCGATCACTACCAGCCCCATTCGCTTCACCTCTTTATCCAGTCTGGAGAAAGCAGAACTCACGGCGCGGTTGTTGAAGTCAATAATGGCAATATAATCGGCGTACGCCAGCAGCTGTACACTCCTATAGAAGATTCTACCTTCTCTTTTCAGCTCTGCAGCTCATATCATTTCCTCCATCAATAAGTTAAGGAGTCACTCTGTTTGAAACCTCGTTTGGTATCGAACGGCTCGGAGAGGTCCTTCCCGATTCTGACGGAGCTTTTAGTGTTGCTTAAGGTCAGTTTACACAGCCGTATAAGTTTTGCTGGGATACCAAATTCAGACATAGCGGCATAAGGTCCAATCTGTTTGGTGACGTTGGGCTTTAGTCTTTCAGACAATACTCTCGACAAGACCTTATAGGCGATACCAAGGAGGCTTATTCCCTTTTCTTGGATTGGGCAGAGCACACTTAAATTCCAATCGTCCCACCATATTCTGCAAAGTAGCTGATGCATGCACCTTGTTAGCTCTGCACCGCCATGTTTGAATAGTTTTGCCGATAGGGTATCAGCTTCAGCCGCTTTGTTGTGTTTTGAGCCCTTCATTCTCACGCCTCAGCCTCTTTCTTTATTGTCTGCATATGGGTCTTGCTTCCCTCTTAAGTTCTCGGTATCTATCCCATCCCGCACTCATAGAGGTAGGCTGTCTGCTTTCTCGCCACTATGACGCGGCAATCCGCATCGGGAAATTCAATAACTTCGTTTGTAGCTGTAGGTAGAGAGTTTGAGATGCTGTCCCACAGTTCCGGTATACCGAATTGCTGATGAGTGTTCTCAGAGAGCAGGTGTGCAAGTCGAGTAGAAAACCGCTCGGCAGTCTGTTGTGATTGCAGCTTTTCAACGTCGAACCTTGCTTGTGTTTGTTGAAGGGCGTTCTTTGATACACAGAGGCGAGTCGATATTAGGACCTCGGAACGTATGCACGTCAAAAACCCTGGATACATGTCTACCGTGAATCACAACAGGATCGATTTGGTTGAGAGTTTTTCGATCTGGAGAGAGCCAAGTAGTTTAATGTATTCTTTGTGATGGAATCTAGTACTACAGACAACCATATTTCGGGCCCCGGTGAAGTCGATCAGCCTCAGCCCATTTGGAGATGTTTCGTTGTGGAGGCTGAATTTTCCAACTGTCGCCCCAAAGATACCTTCTTTACCCACCCTGGCATTAAAATCGCCAAGCGCCAAGTGTCGGGGGCCCACCAAGATGAATCATATTATATATAGATATTTCATTTTAATTTAATTCTATTTTAAGCTTTGAAAATTTGTATTTATATTTTCCATTCCTATGCGTAAACAAATATTAGATTGTAGCATTAAACCCGCGCAACTGATATTAGAGATGAAAAAATATTTAAATTGAATTGGCAAAAAATCAATTAAAATTAACCGCAATTGTATGTATTCATGTATATGCATACCTGCCTACATTATTTTGATATGGATACTTGTATTTCCGACTTTTGTTAATTGTTTTCCGACAAATTGGCAACAAATGGAGATTGTAATCTCGTCAATAATTTTGTAAGGCAAGTCACGATTTATTTTTGCCAACAGCAAAAAACATTTATTATTGATTATTTGCAAATAGCTGATTTTAAGTATGCTTAAATAAAAGAGTTCAACGATTTTGAAACAAGTGGTATGACAATGAACTTATGGATGACGCTGGTGCGTAATAGGCAAATTATGATGAATTAATAAAGAATTTAATTAAAAATAAATAACTTAAAATAATAAGGAAATAGGTGTGTGTAAAAATGTTTTTAATTAAACAATATTCTATTATTAGTACTTGTCATGTAGTGTTTCTCCAGCTAAAATATAGGAACCAAAATATTAACAAAATTCCTTTACTTTTTATTTATTTATTTGTACAGACAATGGTTATTACATGTACATATAAATTTGTTGAATATCTATGTACTCGTACAGAAAAACAGTTTTACTCTTTTTTAAGCGTAGTTTCTTTATTTTTTTATTTTTATTTTTCTATTTTACTATTTCTTTATTTCTTTTTATTTTTTGTTATTTTTTCGATTCATCTTTCAGTCGTTTTCTGCGACGGTCGTTTAGCGCGTGTCGCTTATTGATGTTCTATCGCACTTGATGCTGTGTTTTTTGAATACAATATTTTTTTTTTGTTCATAACTGTGATTCTTTTGACATCATGCACACTTACACATACGCATTTATATACTACAATAAATACAATTTGTTTGACTTCGTTTTCGCTACAGCACTGACTGGCTGACTGCGCTATTGACATTGAATTTCAACGCAGCATAACGCTCATTGCGCTTGACATTGACTTGTACAAATATTCGAAAAGTGCGTTGAATGAAATTGAGGCAAAAAAAATAAAAAAAAAATAAAATAAAATAAAGAAACATAAATGAAAGAAATAATGGTAAGATGGTGTGAGTAGCTTTTAGAACTAGTGCACAGTGGGCCCTAAAGTTATTTTTTCTCGCCTTACTATCAGTTTTGATGTATGGATTTGTTGCTTGGATAAGTTTTAAATTATTTATTATTAGCATTTTTTAATTTTTTATAAACTAAAAAAATCATTTCAAATAAATTGTTATATTAAAGAAATTATTATATTATATAGACTAAAATTTTTCATCCTAGAAAAATTGATTTTAAATATTGTTTTCACTCTAACAAAAATATTTTTTAGTATAGTATAGTATTTAAATTACGCATAATAATCTCTTTCCAAAAATTTTTGGTTTTACAAATAGCTACAGCTAAATTCTGTCAATGGAAATTTAAAGTCTTTGCTTTGAAGAATTTTGAGTTAAAATGTATATGTATGTTTTCACTGCAAAGTTCCGATTTTGAAAAAAGTTTCAGCAAATTAAATCTGTTTTATAATTCTTAGCGCAAAATACCGTTCTTAAAAATGCTACTTTGAAATATTAGAAATTGGAAAGTTTTATTATGAATTTTGAAATTGCAAAATTTCAATTTGCAAAATTTTTATTTCAAAGTTTTGATTTTGAAAAATTTTTAACTAAAAAATTTTATTTTGTAATTTCCAAGCGAAAAGTTATATTTTTGATTTGTAAAATTATTTAATTTTAATTTTTTTTATTTTCCTACTCTGGTTAAATTTTACAGAAGAATAATGTTTGACAAATTTTTTAGCACACAAATCTGTTTTTGAAACATTTCCTTTTAAAAAATCGGTAAATTACATAGGTTAAAAATAAATTTTTTTTTATTTGTGCTGTATTCACACTAATTTGTAAACCATATATTTGAATATATTTGCTACAATATTTTCAAAACTTGCTACTGTGAAGTTTGTATCTCCATATTTTTCGAAAACCAATTAAAACTCTTTTATTTTAACTGAAAATGCACAAATTTGGCTTTACTTAAAAATTTCATCAAAAGCATCGCTTTTGAAATAGATTTGTATTAAGATGTTTAAAAAGTTTTTTAAAAACAGGATTTATCATCTATCTATTATCTATCTCGACACCACAGTACATCAGTCTTAGTTTCACTATAATCATGTTTGATGCCCCATTAATGTCCATTAAATTATTGCCCAATTCTTGAAAGAATATCAATAAAGTTAATTTTAGCGCAGCAAAGAGATCAATAGAAACAATAATAATAATAACAAATACAAATCAAATAAGGAATAAATAACACTTAAAATTTTCAAATCATTCTTCATGCACTTCAGCACAACACAAAACTATTAAAAACGATAAATGGAAGCAAAAAATGAAAAAAATGATTAAAATAGTCTGCGCATGCGTCAAAGAATTACAACAAGTAATCGATACTTAATAATTATTGTCTTTTCTTTAACAAATCATGTACTCTACTGCATAATATGCATTATGCTGGCCTGCAACAAAAAGTAATAAAAAACACCCAAAAGCAAACAATGATGGCCATGGCTACGCATTACATAAAAAAAAAACAAAAATGATTAAAAATCAAATGTAATCGAAATCCAATTTAGTGTACGCATATTACTGTGACATTCAAAGGTCGAAATGCAAACCATTTACACGCTTGTCAAAGTGTTAAGCCTTAGATGAGTTGAGTGTTTTCCAAGTGTTGAAGCGGAAGACAGCGGATGAGTGTTGAGCCAACGGTGCATGTTTAGGTAGATAAATAAATGAAAATAATGGTAATGATAACACCGAAGCTCATTATTTTGTTTTGATGGCATAATTTTCGGGATTATTTTTTAATTAACATTTCTTAACAAATATTTTTCGATACTTTCATAAATGAGCAGAGTCGAATTTATTGTTGTTGCATAAAATTTTACTGCAAAAAAAATTATTATAGAAAATTTTATTTGAAAATAATATTCTTGAAAAATATGCATATTTTTACTTCAAGGTTCTGAATGGGAAAATTCCGGATTATTTATTATTTATTATTTATTATTTATTATTTATTATTTATTATTTATTATTTATTATTTATTATTTATTATTTATTATTTATTATTTATTATTTATTATTTATTATTTATTATTTATTATTTATTATTTATTATTTATTATTTATTATTTATTATTTATTATTTATTATTTATTATTTATTATTTATTATTTATTATTTATTATTTATTATTTATTATTTATTATTTATTATTTATTATTTATTATTTATTATTTATTATTTATTATTTATTATTTATTATTTATTATTTATTATTTATTATTTATTATTTATTATTTATTATTTATTATTTATTATTTATTATTTATTATTTATTATTTATTATTTATTATTTATTATTTATTATTTATTATTTATTATTTATTATTTATTATTTATTATTTATTATTTATTATTTATTATTTATTATTTATTATTTATTATTTATTATTTATTATTTATTATTTATTATTTATTATTTATTATTTATTATTTATTATTTATTATTTATTATTTATTATTTATTATTTATTATTTATTATTTATTATTTATTATTTATTATTTATTATTTATTATTTGTTATTTATCATTTATTATTTATTATTTATTATTTATTATTTATTATTTATTATTTATTATTTATTATTTATTATTTATTATTTATTATTTATTATTTAATATAATATATTTAAACTATTGAAGTTTTAGTTCGAAATTCTCTAGGGGAATTTTGACAAATATTTTTCTTGTACTCGTATATTTACAAGGAATTCTAAAATCTACATAAACTACAATCCCGTAATTATTTGAAATTCACTAACGCTGAAGTATCAATGCGCGCATAATGTCAGCCGCTTGCCACGGTTCGGTCTGTTATTGAAGTTATGCTGCTTGAACGTACAAAGACCCTCAAAGGTGGAGAGCAATAATTGTCTCTGCCAAATTGTGAGATATGAGTGATGGCTATTTTGCGATCGATATGACCAAGTTGCTGACTGAATTCATTAACACTTTACAGCAGCGCAGGCGTAAACTTTGCAGACAATTTCTGCTGAGACTCTTCATTACTCACAAACTCTCCGCAGCGCTCTTGGATCAACAAGAAGAGGAGTGTGAGTCACAACTTTTGCCGGTTGCTTAAGCCTCTGTTGAAGTGTGTAAGAAACGCTGGTGGATGATTTTAAGCAAAAAAGACACCAATAACAATATATATTTAAATAGTTCAATATGTGGATCGTAGCTGAGATCGATGAGAGATCAATTGTTTAATTTGGACTTTAAATATTTTTTTTTTGTATTTTTGGACAGTTGCGTTGAAGCGTTAATATTTCGTATAAATAGAAAATACAATTTCAACATCGACATCATTCGTTTGCGTTCAGTTCAGTGGACCATAGTCGGACAAAAAGAGAAAGACAAATATTTGTTAACAATTTATTAATAATTCATAATTTGGTCACATTGAAAATGGTAATGGTGATAATAAAATGTTAATTGTTCAAAACAGAAATTGTTTCAATAATTATTTTCGTAATTTTTTCAACTCTTTCAACACCACTAGAAAATCGCATTCGTCGCACTGTGTTTTGTGGCAGTTGCTGCAGCTATTCCAACACATCGCAGTACACGTGATGTCTCCGAAATTGTAGCAGAGCCTCAGCATGTATATCTACCACCAGCAGCTGAGACTGTGGAGCCACAAAATATCTATTTACCACCCGCAGAACAAGTGATAGCAGAGGCGCAGTCCTCTGTAGAAGAAAAAGCGCCGGTGGCTGAAGATGAAGCGCCAATTGCTGAAGAAGAAGCGCCCGCCTCCGAACCACCAGCTGTCGAACAAGCTGAAGTTAATGAACCCGTCAACGAAGCTGTGCCCGAGACCGCCGTGTTTGGTGAGAATGGTTACGAATACCGCACAGTGCGCAAGCTACGCCTACGCCAACGACGTGACGTCTCCCATTTGAATCTGAGTTACCTGCCACCAGTAGCCAGCCCAAAGCTATCGAACAGTTATTTGCCACCACATTTGGATGTGCCTGAAGAGCTTCCACAATTCAAAATTTCAAACGAGTATTTGCCACCAGTCAACGAAGAACTGCCAGTTGAAGAAGTAGCAACTGAGGTCGCTGAAACTGAAGCACCAGCAACCGAAGCACCAGCCACCGAAGCACCAGCCACCGAAGCACCAGCCACTGAGGCACCAGCCACTGAAGCACCAGCCACCGAAGCACCAGCCACCGAAGGTCCAAGTTCAACTGAAGACGTTCCCATAGAGTCTGCGGTCTTCGCTGATGATGGTTACCACTATAGAAAGCCAGCTGTATTGCCCGATTTGGGTTTTGCCCCTTTGGTAAAGGTTGCCGAACCAGATGCAGCGCCGGAGGCTGCACCAGTTGCTGAAGCACAACCAGAACTCGTGCAAGAGCCTGAGCAAGCACAAGAACCTGAAAGCGAGGTGGTGCAAGAACCAGAAGTATTTCAGGAACCCGATCAAATAATTGTTGCGGAGCCCGAACGCGCCTACTTGCCGCCCCTCGAGGCAGGTGTTGTTGAAGCTGAAGGTCCAGGAGATGAGACAGCTGCACTACTTGATGATGGCTATCACTATCGTGTCGTTAAGCGTGTCCGATTGTTTTAGAGCAAGAGAAGTGCAGTAGTTAATTTAGTTTTAAGATTTTGTAGCAATTTTATATTATCATTATTATGTTTTCTTTAATGAAGTGGTGACGAATTTTTATTTTACACATTTTTATATATTTTGTTGAAATTTTATATTATCATTTTACACAAATTTTCAGCAAAATGCAAATAAAATTAATGTAAATGATTGTTCATATTATATACATATATATTTGAAAATTAAAAACTATAAAAAAACAAAAAATATGTATTAATTTTATTTGTTTTATATTTCTATCTTTTTGTAGCAATGTTAGTCATGTTAGAAACACCATTTTTATCAACTTTTTTTTTTGGAAAAAATGAACAAAGTTTCATGGGTTGGTTCAGATTTTATTCATTTTCTTTAGTACTGTTACTATTATAATTCTGAGGAAGCAAGTTAATTCACTAATCCGACTTACGATATTAACTATATTAATTGATTAATCTCAATAGCGATTGTAGAGCAATCAAGTTAGTCAATTAATACGATATATAAATGTAAATAAAAGACTGCGAAACAAACAAATTATTGACTAATCTGAGTTAGGGTTAAAGAGTTAAGTTTGTGATTACAGACAATCAAATTAAGCAATTAGTCTGATTCGGAACTGACGGACAATCAATTAAATTGATTAATACGATTTATTAAAGCAAATAAAAGAACAAATAATCGAGTTTAAGATTTAATAGAAGTCAAACTAATTAATTAATCTGATTTAAATTTGAAGTGCATACAAATTAATCTGAATTAAATAAATCTAATTTGAAATTGAGGTGACCATAACAAAAATCGATTAACTCAATCATAAATAAAGGGAAATTAAATTACTCGGTTGATTACATATGTAACTAAATATCAATCGGGTTAATCGCTAATTGGAGATATTTGATTGTTACAATTCAAAATACAGAACAAATTATTTGATCACTCATTCAGAATTTCTTTTCTCTTTCATCTTTCTCGAATACTAATTGTGCAATACAAAAAATATTAAATTCAAAATAAAAGCTTTAAGAAGAGTAGGCATATTTAAATTTTTGCAACATAAAATTTATTAATTTACAATTTTCCAACTGGTCTTCACTCCACTACCGAAAATAGCTGCACATCGGCAAAGCCTATAATAATATTATGTTAAAAATGTGTAAACTCAATTGACACTTTTTCACTTTCCAACCATATTTTCGACAGGCATACACATATTGTGCGCATGGTTTATGAATTATTAATTATATAATAATCATTTTTCGCCACCACTGCAGCTGTCCGAATTTACAAAAAGCGGCAATAACGACCCTCAAGCGCCATTATCTGCTTGTCCTTTTCCGCTTATGAATGATTTTAATTTCATTAAACTTTAAGTTAATTAACAGCAACAATATGTGATAGCCAAACTTATTATACATATATATATGTACATGTGCATATGTAAACATGACATCGCACACAAACATATGTACGCAAGGCTGTAAGCATATGCTCAAAAAATTTGTAAACTCTTCAACCCTTTGGCTCTATGTGTATTGTGTGTGTGTATGTACACGTATGTGAAAATATATTTAAAATAAACGACAGTTATACAAAGTTCGTCACTTTTTGTGTTGTCCAACTTGAATAATTATTTCAAGTTCACGGAGATGAGGAGGTTAATGTGTGGGTAAAAGGAATATGCAACAGATACATGGGCAGAGGTTGCAGATGTTATTGTTGTTGCGACACTTTAATTATTTTACATATGTATATATTAAATATTTTAATTCGCTAAAGCTTTGACAGAAGAAAAGTTATTATTAAAAATCTTACTATGAAAATGAAGAGAAATATATTTATTATAATTATCATATATAATGTTATATAAAAATCTAACATTTTATTCTTTACCAACTATTATTCAAAATTGTTTTTTTTTAATTCTCTGCTTCGAATCTTTAAAAAATCCAATTGAACTTTAAAGTCCACTCCACATATTTTTCTTCAAATTTTAACAAAATTTAAAACTTATTATTCGATCAACAAGTGGCACACGCATGAAACTATACATTTTGTTTACTCAGCTGTCGAAAATTAGCTCAGAAGAGAGCATAGACTTTCAATTTTTTTTGTTGTTCGCTTCAGTTTATTAATTTGTTAGTACAAGCAAGCGGCATTTGTCTTCGGCCAGCTGTTGCGCTTTCCCAAAAATGAGCTTTCTCTTATAAAAGGCGGATGGTAGGATTTTGATTTGAGTACCGCGATTATATAGGTGGGTTTATAAGGAATTGTAATGGTGTATGTAAATTTTGTTGATGCTTAATTTTGGCGGTATACTTTGTTATAACTAAATTACCAACAATTTGTAATTGTAAAAATAAAATAAAATAAAATAAAATAAAATAAAATAAAATAAAATAAAATAAAATAAAATAAAATAAAATAAAATAAAATAAAATAAAATAAAATAAAATAAAATAAAATAAAATAAAATAAAATAAAATAAAATAAAATAAAATAAAATAAAATAAAATAAAATAAAATAAAATAAAATAAAATAAAATAAAATAAAATAAAATAAAATAAAATAAAATAAAATAAAATAAAATAAAATAAAATAAAATAAAATAAAATAAAATAAAATAAAATAAAATAAAATAAAATAAAATAAAATAAAATAAAATAAAATAAAATAAAATAAAATAAAATAAAATAAAATAAAATAAAATAAAATAAAATAAAATAAAATAAAATAAAATAAAATAAAATAAAATAAAATAAAATAAAATAAAATAAAATAAAATAAAATAAAATAAAATAAAATAAAATAAAATAAAATAAAATAAAATAAAATAAAATAAAATAAAATAAAATAAAATAAAATAAAATAAAATAAAATAAAATAAAATAAAATAAAATAAAATAAAATAAAATAAAATAAAATAAAATAAAATAAAATAAAATAAAATAAAATAAAATAAAATAAAATAAAATAAAATAAAATAAAATAAAATAAAATAAAATAAAATAAAATAAAATAAAATAAAATAAAATAAAATAAAATAAAATAAAATAAAATAAAATAAAATAAAATAAAATAAAATAAAATAAAATAAAATAAAATAAAATAAAATAAAATAAAATAAAATAAAATAAAATAAAATAAAATAAAATAAAATAAAATAAAATAAAATAAAATAAAATAAAATAAAATAAAATAAAATAAAATAAAATAAAATAAAATAAAATAAAATAAAATAAAATAAAATAAAATAAAATAAAATAAAATAAAATTAGATAAAATAAAATAAAATAAAATTAAACTAAAATAAGTAAAAAAAATTAAATGAAATGAAATAAAATAAAATAAAATAAAATTAAATTAAGTAAAAAGAAAAAAAATATTCTTAAAAGAATTAAATAGAAAAAAAAAAATAAAAAAAAATAAAATAGAGTAGAATAAAATAAAATAAAATAATTTTTTATAAAGTAGTACAAAATATAATAATACAAAAATATTAATTTTCTATTACCAAGGTTTGTATTTGCCGGCTCACTATTACATATTCGCAGCCGTATAAGAGCACATTTTCCTACTCGCCGAAGAGCTCAATGAGAGCTTTTCCGTTTTGCGCAGCTTTTCACAAATACATATACGTTTTTTCCTTACACACTGTAAGCATATAAATTCAGGCGAGCAACAAGGAATTACTTCAGTTGCGGATTTTACAGCGTTCGAAATGGTAGCAAATATGGAAAAAACGGATAACGGACGCAGTTTAAATACTAATAAAGTGATAATGAAGTAGTTGTCAGAAAGATAACAGTTACTACAAATTACATATAATCAGATTTATGTATGTATGTGAAAATTTTTGCTTATCAAAGCAAATGGTGTTTGTGAGTTTAATAGTCACTCATATGTATGTGCATATCTATTCATACAATTGAAAAAATACAAATATAAAAACAGATAAAAATAAACAAATAAAAAAAAAAACAAAAAAAATCAAAAGTTTTAAAGAAGTGAAAAAAATTTAAAATTAAAGTAAGTCTGTGTTGTAAAAAAGAATTTGGTTAAAACAGGGAAGAATTGGTGTCAAAAGAAAAGCAAATAGTAAAGTTTAGAAAAGTATATTTTCTTAACAAAATGCTTTGATTAAACAAAAACAAATGTTTTTATTAAAAGAAATTTTCAGACTTTAATAAAGTTTATCCGTGAATTAAAATTTGATAAAATTAAGTAAATCTTGTGAAACGAATGCTTTAACAGAAGTCTAAATTAAAAAAGATTAGTAAAATTTAAACTTTGAATTTTGAGAATAAAAAGCTTTTATTTGTGTCAAAAGATTTGCAACAAAATATACGCTTTTATAATTTTTTGTCCTTTTCAGATAACGTACTTGACTTAATTATTTTTATTTTTTCTTGCATTTTCATTCAAATATACTACAATATTTACAACAGGAAGAATAAAATAAAATAATATATTTGTGAAAATTGATGAGATTTTACTTTTAATATGGAGTTTTATAATATAAATCGTTTTATTTAAAAAAAAAATTGAATGGTTGATATTAACATCTGAGAATTTATCACTAAATTTTGAAGAAGAAATTGTTTGAGTTTGAAAAACTATAAATAAAATATTGGAAGTTCAAATTGAAAGAAATTAAATAATTTAAACCAGTTTTTGAGTTAAATTTTAAATGCCACGATAATTCAAAAAATAAAATGGTTTTCAATTTTTAAGCAAAAATTAAGCATTTTGTTGTTATAAAAAATAAAATATACATTATTTCTGAATAATGGCAATAAAAACGTGTTTTGAAAAATATCTCAAAATTATAATTTTGAAACAAATGTTTTGATATGCGTCTAAGCTCACCCATCAATTATTAAAGCCGCTTTCAGTGAAATGGAATTAATTAGTGAGTCACTTATGGAATATTAAAGCTTTTCTACTATTCCCCCCTAACGGTAAACATATTAATATAAACAAATGCCTAAGTGCAAATATAAAATTTTCTACTACACTAATTTTCTACTACTTGAATGCTCTTCATAAAATATTTAGAAATTTTCAATATTGTCTGCCAAAGATTACTTCCACCAATTTTCACTTACATTAATGTGCTGTGAGAATTTTTATTCGATTTGCCTAATAGTCTTAATGCAAGCACAGTTATACTTACAATATTATTCCTGCATTTACATACATTTCAATGTATGTATTTATATAATGGCTGTTCATTATTCTTAAATTGTTTGCGGCAACTGCCAAGTGGCAGTCTACATTTTGTTTTTTTGATGTAAACAAATTTTTTGTTTTCATTCAAGTGATTTCAAACAGACAAAATTGTTGCTGAATGTTGATTTGTTTACGTGAAACCGAATTTATGAATATTTAATGCGAGCAGAAATGTTCACGTATTTACATTACTGCAAATTGATGAAGAAGAAGTGAACTGGGGAATATTTATTAAATCGATTTATAAGAAAAATGTGTAGTACATATTTACCGCAATTGTATGGCACAGTGCAAGTGACAGAAAAAGGTCTTTTTTCTTGTAAAATGTGGTAGTGATAAGCTGCTTTCAATTTGTAAAAAATTTAGGTTTGCTACCCAAATAAAATAATGTGAAAATAAAATAAATAAAAATAAAATAAAATAAAATAAAATAAAATAAATTAAAAAAAATAAAATAAAATAAAATAAAATAAAATAAAATAAAATAAAATAAAATAAAATAAAATAAAATAAAATAAAATAAGATAAAATAAAATAAAATAAAATAAAATAAAATAAAATAAAATAAAATAAAATAATATAAAATAAAATAAAATAAAATAAAATAAAATAAAATAAAATAAAATAAAATAAACTAAAATAAAATAAAATAATATAAATTAAAATAAAATAAAATAAAATAAAATAAAATAAAATAAAATAAAATAAAATAAAATAAAATAAAATAAAATAAAATAAAATAAAATAAAATAAAATAAAATAAAATAAAATAAAATAAAATAAAATAAAATAAAATAAAATAAAATAAAATAAAATAAAATAAAATAAAATAAAATAAAATAAAATAAAATAAAATAAAATAAAATAAAATAAAGTAAAATAAAATAAAATAAAATAAAATAAAATAAAATAAAATAAAATAAAATAAACAAAATAAAATAAAATAAAATAAAATAAAATAAAATAAAATAAAATAAAATAAAATAAAATAAAATAAAATAAAATAAAATAAAATAAAATAAAATAAAATAAAATAAAATAAAATAAAATAAAATAAAATAAAATAAAATAAAATAAAATAAAATAAAATAAAATAAAATAAAATAAAATAAAATAAAATAAAATAAAATAAAATAAAATAAAATAAAATAAAATAAAATAAAATAAAATAAAATAAAATAAAATAAAATAAAATAAAATAAAATAAAATAAAATAAAATAAAATAAAATAAAATAAAATAAAATAAAATAAAATAAAATAAAATAAAATAAAATAAAATAAAATAGAATAAAGTAAAAAAATATAAAATAAATTGGAAAAAAGTTAATAAAGTTATATAAAATAAAATGAAATGAAAAGAAAAAAATAAAATAAAACGAAATGAAATGAAAAAATGATATTAAATATAACAAAAGAAAATAAAAGAAAAAATTGGCGAAATTAAAACGAAATTAGGAAATAAAATTATATAAAAATGAAACAACAATAAAAAAATGAAAGTTTAAATGTAATATAAAGGAGAAAGGAGAATATATTAAAAATAATTGGGATAAAGCAAAATAAATTGAAATAATATAAAGAAATAAAATCAAGGGAGTGTAGGCAATCATTGGAAAAAAATATGCAAACTTCTTATTGTGCGATAGTGTGATAAAAAAGTTAAATTAAGTGCAGATTAACTTATACAAAATAAAAGAAGGAAAATTAAAAAAGCTTCTTTAAATATAAAGTTTTATTTCCCAAATTTCATTGAGGTGCATTTTCATGCCGACCAAGATACTCATCAAGGATCGGGTCATACGAGCCAAAACTTGATGAGGCTACGTCGTTTACTTACAGAGTTCTTTTGGCCACCTTTCAGCTCCATCATCATAACAGTTCTATGTCATAATAATAATTGCATTGCCATCCGATTTACATACCATAAATAACCGGGATGTCAATCAAATTTAACTTGCAAGATTTGATTTCAGACAGACTGCGCTAATACCTTTAGTGAAAAGTATTACTCATACGCAGCGGAGTACCCATATAAATATTCACTCCACTCAGCGCATGCTCTACGTCTAAACAAATATTAGGTTTTGATTAACGTGAAACTTTTAATTGAAAAATATTTATTTTGAATTTTCATTAATTGTTTTTAAATTTATCTAAAACTACACTCTACAGCCCTTGTCTATGCACTTGAACTCAATTAACTTTTAATTAAATGTAAAGAACATCATTATACAATTAGTGAGCAGACAACGTAATAATTAACGGCTTGTGCATTTTGACCTTCACCAATCAATAAAGTATATCATGTAACAAGCTGCTAATTTTATATTCAATTTGCGTATTTAATATTCAAAACGTACAGAGTGTATGATAATTTTCTAATTATCGCAAAACTGAAAATAATATGCATGCCCAGTTTGGTCAATGGAGTGGGTGAATCTGCTGCTGGACAGACAAGTAAAATGTAGAAGTGTTTTTGGAGAATTTTAATTTCATAGAAAATCAGTGGAAGGATTTGAATGAGAGGCGGTAAAAATTTTGCAAAATTTTTGCTATTTTCTTAGATGAAACAGATTTATAAATATGAAAGAATGCGTAGATAATTTTTTATGTTTTCCTTAATAGTCGACATTTTTTTCTAATAAAATATCAAAATTCTTTATTTTTAATATTTTATTTAAATAAATTTATCAAACAATTGAAAAAAAGAATATGTTGAATTATATTAATTTAAAAGTATTAAGCGCAGAAACATTGCTTTACTCCGGCTCCGTACGACTTTATCCTGATTCCCAAAATAAGTAGACCGTCATGGTCCTGATACTATAATAGTGAATAGTGCACAATTTTTGTTTCGTCGGTTTCATTCCGTTAATTTTGATGTAAAAGATGCCCCACCGTGCGGAAGCCTAATTGTCGAAAATGTCAATAAAATAGTGAAAATCGTCGAAGCGAAGCACTATTTCGCTTACTTTCGTTTTTCCAAGAGTTTGGAACCACTTGAAAAAATTTGGATTAACAAGGACCCCTTAAGAGCCTTGCAGTTGCAGCATTGTATTTAGTTCAAAAAATGCTTATTTTTCAGTTTCTACAAAACAAAGTAAAGATGAACTATTTTCCAACGGAGATAAAAAGGAAAATAGCCGCAACAATGTCAAAAGCTTCTGTACTCCATTGTACTTTAAAACTTTCTATTGTTCAGCTTCAATTTCAGTTCAGGAAAGATTTACGTTGTAAACAACAGGAATTATCTGCCAATGTTAATTAAAATGACGTCGAGAACGTAAAGAACAATAAAATTGTATACAATACTTTATTCGTTTCTCACATACTTACTCCGTCTCCTTCTCCTTTTCTTTCTCTTCACCCTCTTTCCCATTTTCACTTTATTACCCATTAAATATCATAAGTTTTTTTTAATTTTTTTTTTTTTAAACATATCCTTTGAGACTTCCTGTTTACCACATTTATTCATTTATATTGATTGGTTTTTGTTCTCTCATAATATACATATATAAAACCACACAGTAGGACACTGAGCGTGAAGCACACGTGCATTACTGACGCAACCAGTCTTTTGTGTTCGCCTTGGTTTTGTGGTTTTTCCGGTATTCGCAGCTTACATTTCCGGCTTTGTCCACTCGTGCGATTGAGCTGAGCAATATGTAGCCTCATTTACAAGCGTTGTCAGTGATTATAGTGCTCTTTCGTGTGATTGTGTGTGTTTGCGGGGGTAAGTACAATAACTGTTTGGTATTTGATCCTTTTCACTTTCATGTTTTGGCTACTGTTTTTAGCTCCTCACTGCATTTGTGTTTTGCACAGGCTTTGATTTCACTTCTTTTCAACTTATCGATTAGAACGATGTTCATTGATTTACTCTCCTCGCGATGGTTTGGGGATTGTTTTTGGCATTCTCTGACTTTATGGCTCTGTAAATTTGAAAATTATTTACAGTTGATTGAAGCAGTTTATTTGAGTAACCCTGAACTTCATTCAGTTGTTGTGTTTAGAAAGGATTTTCGAATACAACAAAGTTGATCTTGAAAATTAAGAAATATTTCTTGTCTTGAATAATTTAGTAGTTGCATGAAATTATTATACCTTGTTCCTTCTCTCATATTCCGAGTGTATTTCTGACATGAAACAAAGGCTCCTCATAAAAATCCATTGGCTGTTCGTAGGTGGCTTAGTATAAACTGTAGGTCGCTTCATTTGTTGGAAAAACACGGCCGAAAATCGCTTCAGCGGTTACAAAGCGCCAATTATATGTATAAATTTATACTTATATAAGTGTAAGTTTCCACGACTCTTCCAACTCTACTGTACTTGGAGGGGACTCGTGAGAGAGTAACTAACTAGTCTAACCATTGCGTTAACTCCAATTAGGTGGAGCTGGTTTTATACAATAAAAGGTATATAAGATCAATAATAAAACCACTAACTCTAAATAGTTTGTACTATAAGCCTAGACTCTAAAGCGATACCCGATCTAGTTCTGGAAAAGAAACTAAGCTGAAGAGCCAACATAGTAAGTAAAAATGCTATTGTTGACAAAAGGGATTTGAATTCTATGATTTATGATTTATGGATCTAAACATCTAGTCTGATACCATATTCTTGTATGGCTTGGCTGTATGGTAGCCTGCATTAAACAAAGTGACAAAAACAAGTGGTGCTTTTAAGACTACACCAAATATGGTCAATATTTTAGTACTGGCCTTAATGGGTTGCCAGACTGCAGTGCTTGCCCATCTTCATTTAAAGGAGTTTTAAATCAGTAGTATAATCAATGAGTTGGCCACTCAACATTCAGGGAAAGATAAAACTTCATTTCAGGTAGCTTAGATCGTTACTAGTAACAAACATATAAAACATATCCCTAAATGGCAAGAAATTTCGATGCTCTACTTGTCTGCGCGATTTCTACAGGAAATGGTCAAACATATTAACAGATTAGCTCTCATTTGAGAGCACAGTAGGAAATTCTAAGGCAAACGAGGTTGACTGGCAGCAGATTCTCCCCGATAAGGACCGCATTGCTACATGATCATATCGAAATAAGAGTGATCTTCCTCTACTACTTTCAGAGCATGTAGGAAAACTACGCTGAAGTGGGAACGATAAAGGTCACCTAAAATGTGCTCTTACATGGGTTGTTGGAGTTTCAATGGTTTAATGAAGTCTAAACTTTTAGCTAATTTTTCCACTGAAAATTTACGGTCACGTATACGCCCCGCTATTTTATTAATTGTGAAATTCGCGTGTATTTTTTAATTACAATTTTTTGCATCAATTCAAGCATGCAGTGTATGTATGAGTGAGTGAGTAAATGCTTCAATCACTCTCAACAATCATTTTCCACTTTCATTACTTTGACTGCTTCTTCGATATTGTTAGGTTTTTTTAATTTTCGCCACTCATTTTTGTAAAATATGGAATCTATTGTCTCTCAGCAATTTTTATTTATATACGCATTTGAAAATATATGTATGCATATATTCATTTGTTCATTCAATCTCCACAATAAGTCAATGCATGCAAAACAATTACCCGCTTGCTATTCTGCTTGATTACTTCGGTGCACTGATTTATGCGAAGTACTTTCGCTCGCGTTCGTTTTATTTGCACATTTTTAATATTTTATTGCAAAAATGTTTTTTTGCCGTACATACTCTTTTCTGTAATATTGGCAATATATGACGTTTGCTGGTGCGCCTAACATGGCTTAGAATTGCCAATCATTTTGCTTCGTGTTCCAGTTAATCGTTTAAAGTACAACAAAGAAATGCTTCAAGTTTTATGTGGGTGTTTTGTGTACACAATAAACCATTTAAATTAGTTCTTTAACAAAAGAAGTTGGCAATAATAACTTAAGATTTCAAGTGTTGGCGATTCAACGATTTATCAATTATTTCTCAATACAGTTTCAAGGGTTTTTCAAAAGTATGTATGAACAACCTTTCAAATGCATCTCAACTGTGTCTCAATAGAGTCTCAACATTTTTCACCAGTATCTGAATATATTATCTACAGTTTCTCAACAGTATCTCAATAGAATCTCAACAGTATCGAAATAAAATTTCAGTACTATATAAAGAGCATCAATAGTTTCTCAACAGTAACTCAATAGAATTTCAATAGCTGGTTTATAGCAAATTTCAAACAAAGCATTATTTCTAGTTTTCTAGCTATCGATGGGTAAATTATAATTCTCAACTAATACACTGAAACGATTTTTTGAAACCCTTGGAGAGAAAAATAAACTCTCAATGCAACTCTGCGCTTTTTCGAAGGATTTCTGGGTAGATGAGTCTGAGTGATTTTTACTATTCCATTCAAAAAACTTTAATTAAGCTCATTCTGCAAACCACATTCTTTGATTGAAAACTTCCATGCTTGGCAATCATTTCCGTTCACACCACTTTTTCTTTGTTATGAACTTGTGTTTCTATTTGGGTTATTGTGTCGGCTGTGCCAAAATAAGCAAAAATAACTACAGCAAACTATATATAAATGTGAGAGTGAGCACACAATAGCGAAAATAAAATTAGTAAGCATTTGCCTTGTCCCTTAAAGAAATATATGAACTTTCTCCAAACAATTTGCCATAAATTGGAAAAACACTCCGACGACAAGTACTTCTGCAGCTCCACCAATCAATGCCGTCTGACGCCTAGACTTGGCATTGTTTTAAGCATATTTTTTTCAATTTCACTTTTGGCAAAGTATTTATATCTTTTGTGTGTCAAAGGGGTTAGGCAGGCGGTAAATTTGTGTCACTTGAAAAAGTTTTATCACAGCGATATTTTCTCAATTGTTTTTGGTAATGGAAACTTTTCGGGGTATTATTATTTAATGTTTGCTTTTGTAATGAGAATAATTTACCTTTGAATTGGTAAATTTTAATTCAAATATTGATTCAAATATTAAAATGTACGTAAATGAGTCGAAGAGACACTTTACTCAAATACTACTGAAAATTTAAGAAAAAATATTAAAAAAATATTAAAATAAAATTAAAAAATTTCGGTTCATAATCTTTAAAGAATAAAGCCGTAAAATTTTGTATTCCACCATTTATATTTTTTCATGCTGTCATATGTATAAGATTTTGAGAGTTTTTTTTTTAATTTTTTTTAAGCATAATTCATATCAATTTGAATAAAACATATATTTTTCCGCAGCGATGAATTTGAATTTTTTAATTTCATAGCAATTTATTCGGTATTAAAATTTCATGAAAAAATTGAAAAATATTAATTAAATACATTTTTTAAACATTTTTAAACGCTTTTTCAAGATGTTTGGTTGGAAAATGTAGAATCGATTTTAAATCATTTTAATTTTAATCAGTTACGGCATTTTATTTTTATAAATATTAAGTAAGTTAAATTTGTGAACTTCGATATTCTAGTTAGGTGCCTTTTCCGTCTCCGTTTCCACCAAGAGCTTCCCCAACGGCTTGCTAACCAGAATTACTCCATGGAATTTGATATGATACTTTAGTATTAGTCCTAGTCATGGGAGGTTTTCTTAAAAGATCTTGTATCTTCTAGTAAAAGGTATTTCGTCCATTTCATTCGCATTCATGTTGGCCATGTTTTTCCCTTCAAATTTCAATAAAAAAAATTGTTGACTCGCACACTGTAGCCGCAGAAGCAGCGACAATACGTCTCTGGGAGGAGCTATTTTACCTAGCTTAGTAAACCTTCTTCATTCGACTCTCTCTTGTTCTTCTGCAGGTCATCCAGATTTCGCATTTAAAATTTGAGTACTTTGGTTAGAACCCGCTATCTTTAGCTGTTGTAATTACCGGCGTAATGTGACAGTAGTTTTATCATCTACTGATTGGAGATTCCCTCTACCGTTGCCTTTGTCCTCAAAGTTGTAGCTGGTTTGGTAGTTTTTTTTTTTGATGTAGTAATTTTGGCTCCCACGAGTAAGAGGGAAGGTGTGTGGTTCACGATCAACTGCTTAAAAAGCGACTGCTGATTATTTAGCTATTGGTGGGAATATCTTAACGCTTACCACAATCAGAAGATGCTTAGTAGGATATATAGTTTGTAACAGCACCGGACTGTACCGTGGGGAGTGCATCAACTGCTATTATTTAAGCCTCTGCGCCATGCCTAAACTAAACGGTAAGCTAAAAGTAGAACTTAACATAAAAATTTTGCATTTAAAATTTTCAAAAAAAAGTACATATACAAAAAGTATATATAATTTAGAGCCTTTTTTTGCCGCAATTTATGTGCTGTCAGTTGCAGGGACATTTTTTATATTATATGTTTTTGTAACCTTCATTACCGCCCATTGCGACATCTTCATGCCAGGCTAAATTGATATTAATAAATACATTTCGCTACATCCCGAGTGCACGATTATATGTATGTATGTTTGTATAATAATGACTTAATCTTAGATAATAATTTGCGAGCTTTCATCGAAACCGCTTTATATTTGTTTATGAAAAGGAATGTGGAGTTGGAATTTGGTTGCTGCAAACACGTGGACCTGTTTTAAGCTGCGACTTTTTATATGCACACATATACATACGTATGTATGTATTTCTTATATTCAAACAAAATCTTTGCCTTTGTTAGCTGTTTTGGTTATTGAATTTTTGTTGTTCTTGATAATTAATTGGCTTTGATGTGCTGTAGGCAGCGACAAATTGCTCATCGATCGGTGTACATAGTATGATAGGTATATAGAGTATGTATATAAATGTGAATGTATATAAGTTATTCGAATAACACTGTAAATATATATGGTACATAAATACATATTTTTCACTGCCATTGTATTTTGTAAATGTAATTGTCTGTGTATCGCGGCGACGAAGGTAATGAGTGGTGATAATAGAATTACAATATCAAAGCAAATGCCAACATACAGGCATACACATTTATTTTCCATTCTCTTCACTTCTACAAATTAATTTGCTGTATTGACAGCAATTTAATGCCGCTTCTTCTTCTGAAATCTTGATTTTGTTTTAGCGGCGAGTTCTTGATAGCGAGAAGTCTTCAATTTCATTACACTTGTTGCTGAAACATTCTGCGTAATTTTTTCCCCTATAAAAGTGGCCATTGGGGATAGTTTGTTTTTGAGTTTAAGTTTAACATTGAACTTTTTAAAAACTTAAAAGTTATAAATAATTTTGCTTTAAAAAATATTTATTGGAACTTTAAATTTCAAACTTCTTGTTCTTGTGAAGTTTGGAATTTATAACTTCTTCAAAAAGTTTCGCCACCTATGAGAAAAATCAAATTCATTTAAATATCAATAATTCATTAATTGAGAATGACTAGACCGATTTGGCTTAAATTTATTAAATAATTTTTGGATGCTAGGAGAAGGTTTGTACGAAAAAAGTTACTTTTTTCCGGAAAGACGAGGAAAGAATGATTTTTCTAAAGAAATCTTATTTATTGTTCGATTTACAGAGGTAGCTTTTTGCACTTTTTCTACCAGGAAGCGTACTTAGAACCGATCTATTCATTTATTTGGCTTAATTCGCTTGAATTTTAGTAAATAGGAAGCTTTTTGACTAAGTTAAGGTAAGGACCACTTTTTTCAACCGGAATGCTGCAAGTTCGATTCACTGGAAATTGATATCAAACTTATTGAGACAAACATCTTATTGAGACAAAATGCATTTTTATGGTTTGATTATGTTGAATTTTGCACGTATATATCATATCAATGGACCAGGCAGCAAGTTCGATTTGCTTGAAACATAAGTAAGTTTTTTTTGTCTAGATTAACATATCAAATAATATTTTCTTTGGATCAATAGATCGACAAAATTAACATATTTTGGGCATTTATGCATTTGAATAATTTTTCAAAGTCAAAAAGAAGTATGAAAACTTTTCCCCTATTTATTTCCAATTTTATTTTTCGCTTGATACAAAGCAAAGAAAAATTATGAGCATAATAAAGTTCTTGGAAAAAGTAAAGCGAATGAGAGCTTCTCTTAACAATTACTAAGTTTCGGAGAAAATATTTTTTTTGCAAGAGTTTTATTTAAAACAAACGATAATTCCCTTGATAGCCAATGGAGATTTAAAATAAAATTTGAAAATCTGAAATATTAGCAATTAATTTATAATTTAAAAATACATAAAATATTTCTAAAGTACTCGTATATAGCACATTCATAATAAATTAGTCTTTCCATAACGTTAACTAAAGACAAATGCAGTGCTTTGTTGTTGTTGTTAGTATTTGTCTACGTGAGCCTTGTAACTATCATTACACAAATATACATACTCCAACATAAACACTAATACTCGAGTAAAAGCAACACACCGCAACAATATTAGATTTTACATTTTAAATTGCTTACCAAATTCAATTTATTTCTTAGTGAAGATAGCTTCTATTATATACATGAACAACAACAACAACAACAACAATAACAACATTAACAACAAAAGTAAGTAAACAAAGCAACTAACTATAAAAAATTACAACTAAAATGCAGACAGCGATACTGTGAAGGGAATATACACGTACGTTTTACACCAACTAACTATCCAGCACATACACAAACACACAGCCTCCTACTCATATGCATATTAGGAGTATGTTTATACACACACACATACTTACATGTGAGTTCGTTTGTGGCAAATGCAGCGAGGATCTATTGAAAATGAATGGCAAGGTTAACCGAATAACCGCAACATTAGCGAGCTAAAAGGCTTTGAGTTGGAGTGAAGAAGCGAGTGGTGGAGTGCAATGTGTGTGCATGTTTAGACATTTGTTTGTATGTGCGCCCGTGAATGTGAAAGTTTAATTTGAATGTTGTGATGCTTGAAGGTTAGAAAAATGGAGTATGAGCATTGGTTGTGGCAATTTGTGTGAAATATTCATCCATCCACCAACTATTATTGTGCTGTCTTGTTGGGTTTGAGACATCAATGACACACGATCAAGAACAAGGACAAGGACAAGGTTGATGTAACTATTTACACGTAAAATGATGCTAAATGGTGTGGTGGATATATTTAAAGTGAAGGCGAAGTGATAGATTTTCGCCAGTGAAGTGGAAGAATTACAGACAGTTTTTTGGTTAGAGATATAAATAATTTAAGTTTGACTAAATATCGATAGTTAATTATTATTTTTTGGTTGAAGAGAACATACTTTATTAAATAGTAATATTACTTTTTCTCAAAAGCTGTGACATGGATTTACGAAAAAAATATAATTTAATTTTATTAATTTTTTTTGTTTTCATTTTTAAAAATCTATTTTTTAAAATATAAGTATTGGTAATTATTTTACTTTTCATATACATTAAAAATAAATTTTAATATAATTATATAATTACTGCTTTGGAACCGCTGAAGCGATTTTCGGCAATTTCTTTTTTCAACAAATGAATGATGAACTTACAGTTTATTTTAAGCCGCCACTGAATGGCCGATTTTTAAGAGGAGCCCTTTTTCAATGTCAGAATTACCCTCGGAGAGTTTCACATTCCCTCTCAATAGGAGACCGCAATTAGAATAATTAATTTTCTATAATTTTGGATGTTGGTTGAACCAGCACTTCAGAATGACAGTAAGCGGCTATTGAGGCCGCATATATATTTTAGAAAATAAATATTAGTTTAGTAGCTATAAAGAAAAATTGAAACTTCGTATCAATACTTTAAAGCCTTCCCCTTTCTTAGCTACTTTTATATCTTTTAATTAGGTTAGATCGAACTGGTAGACCTCATGTTAAAAGAACACAACATCTGAAGCATTATAGAATATTATTGTCTCTTATCAAATTTATGTAAAGTTTTGGCCTCTGATCTATTGGTTAATGAAGGTCCTGCAGGTATTCCTCAGTAGAGTCAATCTTTGTCTTCCCATCTCTTTTGTTCGTTCATTGGCTATGTTATTGTCTTCGATATCCATATGCTCTGGTATCTTCCTTTCTCCTACAGTTTGGCGTTTGCTTTCTTGGAGCTATATAAAAGTGAGGTGAAATTTCAAATATATTTCTTTATAGGTCTGCTCCTCGCAGTACATCTGTCACCATTTTCATGGGATGCAATTTCTCTATGAAGATATTGGATTGGTTAACAGCAACAATGATCTGCTGATCTCTTAAAGGGTCCAGCTAATTCCAGCTCCCATTACTGTGTGCAAGTTTTCGAATGAAAAAAATTTAAGTATTTTGTCTTCTCCATCTACGTCTATTTTCGGCGCCACAAGCTTCTGATAACTGAGATTAACTACTTGAATTTGATGTAATTTTAAATGCTCTGAGTTATGCTGATCATTGAAAGTCTGACAATTCTTTCTACACTTTCTACATATTTTTTTACAAACCTTAACCTGACTAGATCCCTACCATACGGTATACGTTAGATATTGGCCATCAGATCACCGCTTTAGCTCCAACGATTTTCGAAAATAATATGAGTTGCCACAGCTCACCACTCTCTCTGTCCTTCTTTGTCTGCAGGCTCGATCTCTTCTTAATTTTTCGACGTCTGCCCCTCGTGGCAAGCGTTGCCACTTGAAAGTTATTTTTTTTCTCTATTGCAGTTTCCTCATTGCAGCAGTTTCTCTTTTAGCATTGTTGAAATTTAATAGTTTTTGACATCTAAACGTATTGGCTTAACAATCGCAATGAAAATCCAGTGCGATGTGGTGAGAGTGAAGCCAAACATAATTTTAAATGCATATGCTGCATGCTGCTACATACGAGTATAGCCTCCATGATGTCTTCTCGTTAAAAGCGATATCCAAGTATTTAGTACTTAAAATTATTTAAATAAAAAAATGATTTAGTTTTATTAAAATTAAACAACCAAATAAACGGTGAATAAGAAATAATTAAAGGGAAAAAAAATTGAACAAGAAATTGTGAATTTTCAAAACCCCCACCAAAAATTAATAAAACTTCATCCAACATGCTGCAACCTATTTCACGCAACGCCACCTCGAAGAACGTACGCGGAGGGAGAAAGTGAAATATAAATAAACAGGCATCTTCAAAGCCCAAATCACAACAAAACGCTTGTTGCTATAGCCAGTAAACAACAATTTTGACACATACCATTTAGACGCGTTGATTTTGCTCCGCTGTCAACGCAACCCAACGCTACGAAAACAACTCAATTGCCCTTAGACGCCTGCAGTGACACACTTGAACTTTTCCAAGTCTTTTTAGCCTTTAATTTTACTCCGAATTCTTGCCAACTTGATCTGGCGGAGGAGCTTTGAAACCTCATATCTGCCACACTCACACACACACACACGCACACACGCACACACACACACACGCACAGTTGACATACAATTCCAAACGGTACATCATAAAATGTGCAGTAATTGGTTTTTCTTTAGCTTTTTTCTATTTACTTCTTTTCTTGTTATGTGATTTGCCTTTCATATCCTTATTGGCCATGTGTGTGCATGTGTATATGTTATGAACTAACGGTTTCTTTTCGTTTTTTTTTGTACTGTGCTCGGTTTACTCAAAATTTTTCTCCTTTCACACTTTGTTAACAAATTTTTTTTTGCCCGCTCAACATTTGGCAACTAGTATTACAAAAGGAAACATAAGGTCATACGTACAAGGTTATGCATTTTGAGGTTTCAGAAATAAACGTAAATCAACAACAATTCAATTTCTTTTTCAAGAAATATCTTTTTATTGCAATGGCATTATATGTGCATTTCCATAAATGCTGGACTTTTAACTAAAAAAAAACATGTTTGGTCTGATAGTTTAGTTTGTAAATGTCAGAATACAGCCCTGTACTTTTGAAACCACGAAATGGGTAACCCTTTGCATGTATGTAAAATACATGGTTGCTGAAAGTCTGCTGGAGTAAATCACTTTTTTGTATTATTGCTTCCTTTATTTCCATTTTCATCGAGTTGTTTCCTTTCTTTTATTATTTTTTTCAATTATTTTTTTTTTTTAGTTGGAAGGTATATTTTTTGCCGCTCATTTCGATCGAGTAAAAAGTTTTCAATGTTGGTTTTTTCCAATTTTCCGCCGCTGAAAACATTCCGCCGTCAACCAGAAAAAACCTAAATCAACGACTACATTTTAATACCACAAGTTGACCCGGCAATGGCAGTGTTTGGTGGTATTATTTTTTCGTTGTTGCCTACATTCTGTTCATAAAAGCGGTCCTTTTTAACCATGCTATGATTTCGATACCGCGCAAGTGAAAGGGCAAAAAAGGAAATTGAAAGTGAAGTTTAAGGAAAAAATCCGAAAATAAGTAAAAGGAAAAAAAAATTATAAGCCTTCCAAATAAATAAAATAAAATAAAAAAAGTGAAGTCAATTTCACAGCGAACGCCTTGAAATGCACATACATACACATTTATCTCGCTTCTTTGAGAGCGTATTGCATATTTATGTGTTGAGAACATAATCAAAAGTAATTCTTTTTTATTTCACATTTATTTTTATTCTTTTCCCTTCTAATTTTTATTTTCACCGCACATTTTAGGCTGCATTTAAGGTCTCATAAACTCACACTTACTTATATTTATACATTTATGAGACACTCTTCGCAAACTCAAAACATAGTGGAAGTTGTTGAACGTCGTGGGCGTGGTTTTTAATTTTTTTCTCCAATTGTTTGGGTGTCAAGCAACAATCAACATTTGCCGTTAACCCAAAACTCTTCCCACACAATGCGACGCTGCCGCCGTCGTTTACATATTTCCAAGTGAAGACATAATATTACCATCAAATTATCATTTAGTGCCAAATAAAGACGTAAAAAATCTATTTCGTTTTGAATACGAGTACTTGTGTTTAAGCTGTGAGGGGTTTTCGTGCTGAAAAGGAAAAAAAGAAGCAGAAAAATGTTGAAAAAAAATTAGCTGTTGTTTGAGAGTCGCAAAAGCGTTTATCAACTTTAAAAATTGAAATGAAAATTATTTAAAAAAATGCTACTACTACTACTACTATGAAAGTGTATTATTTAACATTGTGATCAAGAATTTAGCTTTTATAAAAGGCTTACATTATTTTTAAAATGATTCCGGGCAAATGACTGCCACGGCGTGTATTCTCTTCCACTTTACTGTAATAATTTGCCTACGTGTATATTGACCATAGGTCGTCTACATCAATATCCTCCAATTGAGGCACCAAAAGGTCTTTAATAAGGAGTCTTTTACGTTTATAAAACATTTTATTTTTTATTTTTTTATTGAATATTTCAATCTTTTATAGTTAAATACTTTTTAAATAATAATAAAAAACTAAAAATTGTCCACAAGTATTGTAGTAATTGCCACATCGGAGTTTCAAGTACACAAATGTATGTCAGTCGCTTAATTTTTTTGCAGTTCGGCGTCCATTGGAAAGCCTGTTTTTTATCTAATATTTGTAACATAAGCTGGAGTGTACTCATCAACCCGGTTATACATGATCCAGTCAACTTGGCTGTAGTAGTTATGTTTTCTTATATAGCTCATGGTTTCTCCGTCGCTTGAGGTCTCTTCTGCAATACCTTTCCTAGATATTTTCTATTCTTCCTCTTCTAATGTATACAACGCGCTCTTATAATTACCATACTTGCTCTAAGGCCGTTGTAGGATCGCTATCGCATATCAGGTAAACAGGCGGCTACAATCAGACTTTAGCCAACCCTTAAATCGTATACATCGGTGTGGTTTCACTAAAGCTTCGTTTCTGTACTATGAGGATGCAAGGGTGGGAAGTGAATATAGTCTAGCAACTATAATTGCGTACCAGAAGCAGGACCACTCCTCATTACACATCAGTTTCAATTACGAAAATGTACAGTCTCAATAAAAAGTGATAAATAAAGCATAGCGGTTGAGCAACAACTACATACATATTTTTCTGGTGCCGCAAGGTTATGTTAGCAATAGTTTCCATTCTGTATATTTACTTAATTCATAAGAACGCAAGAAATAGCGCCCAACAGATATAAATTACCTTCCCATCAATTCTGCTCATTTTCATATTTTTCTTACATTGGCTAATTAAAATCCAACAATAAGTAAGCCACTTTATTTCAATCAACTTATTATAAGTAATTAAAAATTTCCATGGATAATTTTTTATCTCCAAGACAGCCACGGCAATTATGAGCCACATTTTAGAATGGAAATTCTCTTTAATTTCTTCTTCATTTCTTTTCTTTTTTTTTGATTCTCTTTGTGACTTGTTAATAACTTTCCAAATATTTTTAATTCCTCTTATCAGTGTTTCATTTGTTTTTTCTTCGAAGAAACTTAATATACTTTTTCATTTTCTCCTCCAGCATGTTTTGGTTTACATGAGGAGTGTAGTGTTGTGGGGAAATCCTGCCATTTGCTCGCTTTCTACCAACCACGTGCCGACTGAGTTCTTCTGTCCACCATTCTTAGATTGTATTTTGCTATAGTTTTCTTTTCATTTTCTACATATATTTGAAAATACATACATATGGTACATACCGACTACGCATTCGAGTTAATTTATTTTTTTTTAACGAAAAATTCTTACCTTTGCCAGAGTCGAATGAAGATATCCTTTTAATTACTCATGCTTGTTTGTGTGTGTGTGCTTTTGTATGTGTTTGTAAAAAACCTGAATTTACAAATATACACACAAACATTAAAACGGCAAGCTGTTCAAGTAAATCTGATTAATTTAATTAGGGCATTAGGAATTCCGTTTGTTAATTGAAATTCAATATATTTCGGATTTCGGATTTTGGGTATTAACTAATTAATTAATTTAAATTTAATTAAGTGATTATATTTGAAAGTTACATGAGCGCTTGAAATATTTATTACAAAAATCTTAAAAGATTTTCACTTTATTTTTCTGACCCTTTTAAGAGCTCTATGGAAGTTGTTGTTTTGTTACTTCTTAGTTAAGTAAGTGTTTTGAAGGGCTACTCTTATAAATTTACAACGCTGGGGTAGTGTGGTATATGAGCCTGAATGTAGGCAACGTCTTTTATTTCCTAGTACAAATTACGAAGAAAATATAAAAATATTCCGTAAACTCAAACCAAAAATTGTATTTTTCACGCTTACTACCGAAATCTACTCGAAAGACCAGTTCAGAAGACCGTTAGCGGGTCACAATGCTTTAAACTACTGTTTTGGGAAAATTTTATTAAGCGTTTTCTCAGACAAAATCATTTTACGCAGTACTTTAAAGCTCCTTAAAAATAGAAAAAAAAAATATTTCTCCTAGAAAGTTTATGGTGTTTTAAGTTTTTTTTTCCAAAAATGATAGCATGACTCAGTCTTTGCCATAAAATTGCATAGAAAATATTTTCGTTAAACACCATTTAAAATAAATTTTTCATTTTTTATCTCTAATATGTGGATTGTTTATTTATTTTGCATGCTTTGAAAATGTACGAAACTACCCATTCATTTCGAAAATATTTGTTTTTTCTTGTTTACAACAACAACTGATTTATTAGGTGCTAATTGATAACTAAAACAAATTAGCTTTTGTTTTAACTTTGAAATGAAGTAGTTTCTTATTTATTAATTTTTTTTATTTTACACCGATTTTTTTGAAATAAAATTTCAAGGTATGCGACCATATTTTCATTCAGAAATATTTTTCGTTTTTTTTTTAATTTTTTATTATTTTAATATTTCTTTTTTTCTTGAATTTTTTCGATAAAAGTTTCTCATATTCTACAGTAGCATTTGTTGTCTTTTTTAAGGTTATTAAGAGACGGCATTGCTTTCTTACAGGAAATTGCTGACTACTGCTGAAATTAGCAGCTAATTAATGCCATCTTTTGTAAACGTTTGATTATAAGTTCCTTACAGCAAATAAAACTAAAACAGAAGCATTTCGAGTGGCCTTATATGCGCATTAGAGAGGACAAAAAAGGATATTCCTCAGCACATAACTACCCATAAGGTTCTATACGCTAACAAACATACAAATTTACAATTCTTCATACATATGTACGCGTTCTATTGTTGGTATGAAGCTTAAAATCTTTTGATTTGCCAACACATACTTATGTTCATATATGCATGTATGTATGTATTTATGTACATAATGCAAAAATCCTTTCAATATTAAATAAAATTAAATGCCAGAACACGTCTTCATCTCAGACATAATATGATAAAATACCAGTGCTGGAAGATATTTATATACTTAGGTATATGTAAACATATATATACGTGTATATCCATGCATAAGAGTGTGCACATAGTTGAAGCGTTCAAAAAATGTTCTCACCCATTGCTGAACTTCAAAATGGTATTAATATTAGAAATGTTTTGCTAAATAAATATGTGTTTGAACTTTATTATGTAAATATTTCTCTTGTTATTTTTATTTTCATTTTATTTTTATTTTTTTTTTTAATTTTATTTTACTTTTGCATATACCCAGTACTTTTCATAAAAAGTGTGTAATGTCTGTTTGCTAATGTGGAAAGCAACATTGTAACATTTGTTGGGCATTAACCTGAAAATATTTGCCGAAATTTTGCGTAAAGATGCATGTAAATAATGTTAGTTGAAGGGTGTAAAGGGTGTGACCGGAATTTATTGTGAAATTAAATTAAATTTATTTTAATTTTGGTCTTATTTCTTTTTTCTATGAAAATTACCAGTATTAAAACCGACATAAGCCTGAATGTAGGTAATGTTTTTTTATAAAATAACTAAGATTATAAAATAAAACGAGTGTGAAAATAGTAGGAAAATATATGCCTTTTTCTGGGTTAGATAGTATTTTTTTAGTTTTTATTCCTTAATTTTTAAAAGCTCTATATATGTTTTTTATATTGTTAGTATTTATTGTTTAATATATAAATTAGTTATTGTTCAGATAAAGGAGCTGACCTTGTAAAACTACACTCTTAAGATGAGTGTCTTTACTAAGTAATGAATTATATAAGCCTGGATGTAGGCAACATTTCTTTTTGCCAAAATAAATATATTCAAAAAGACTAAGGCCAAAATATGATGATGAAATAGATATCAATTTACCCGATAACATTGAATCCATAAAAAGTTGTACTTTTTAATAGATTGAAGCCCTCTGTTAGTGAGCTGATCGATCGGGTTTTAACAGCGTGACTTAAGAGAATGAGGATTTGCATTGCATTGAAAAGCTACTCACCATGGGTAAGTTCTTGAAATAAATCCATGGGAAAAGGATAGATATTAAAATCATTTGGCGATTTTGAAACTGTCTTCGAACACATAAAAAAAGGTTCTTCTATTGACTCCCATCGCATTAACATCTACGTCAATATCGGGTCTGCTAATCCAACCCATAATCACAATTGTCAACAGGTGCTAATTTGGACTTATTATGGGAAAATAAAATTTTTATCACGACTTAAAGTTAAAATAAAATCTATTAAGGTGTGAGAATTTGATAAGTTGCGGTCTGCTTAAGCCTGTCTACATCCATAGTCTGCAATTTTGTTAATATTTTTGGCAACTACTTTTTAAAATTCATTACATACATTTAGGCTTCGTCAAAGGAGGTTAAAATGGCCGATTTTTGTAATTATTTTTGGATACCTTTAATTTTTTTACAAAATTTAAGACACCATTAAAAAACTTTTCTGAAAAGAGCATTAGACCCATTAAAACACCGCCTACATGCAAATTAGTTAAAATGACAGATGTGTTGCTGCATGTAAAGCAAAACAGCAATGTACATACTTTGTATATAACAAAGCGAATATTAAATTTACATAAATACAGACTGTAACAATATGTACAAAAGAACATTTTTTGGAATATATATACTTATATATGTATATAAATATCTATATATAAATTTTAAGGCGAGTAATATGTCAAACAAACAGCTTGAGAAGCAGTAGAGCATAGAGAAAATAAAAAAAAATTACAAAAATTTTCTCTTTGTTGCTGGATTAAAAATGTGTGCCCCCAAAGACGCCAAATGTCAACCACGTAGCAGAGCATCAGGCTGATTTATATGTATTATAATTCTATTAGATGGAATTTCTTCTGATGCCTTTAATCTACGATTAATGGCTTAAAATTTTAACTTCTTTGTATTGTTGCCCCTCCTACAAAAAAAAAAAAAAAGAAAAAGTAAAATAAAATATAATAATAATAATGTTTTTCTGTGTGCCTAAAGAAGGCGAAAGTGAAATATGTGCTGCGTACCCCTGACAACAGCCATGCCAAGTAATTTATGTGCGTATAGATGTTATCAGCGGTCATTAGCTTTGTTATTTTTATTGTTAGTCATTTGTTAAGAAATGGCTGTTTTACTCTTCGGACTATACGCACACATATACACGCATATTGCGTTGCCTAAACGATATATAGTGGTAGTTTAATCTGCTTATCAGCAATTTGAATTATTTTCTATATCATTTTATTGCTTTTCAACAATAATTTCTTTTTTTAGTTGTGAGTGTGCATGTTTGTGAGTGGTGATATTTGGTTATTGTCATGTCTTTATCCTGTTTTGTGTGTTACATTGTTGTTTTACCGTAATTTATTTACTTTCTTGTGGCGCAGAGAGCGCGTCTGTTTGCTTTATGTTTACATCACCATTAGCTCACATTAACATAATAACTTAATATGCATGCATCAGCACATCTGCTCGCAGCAGGGCGGGAAGTTTCCCAGTTGGGCAAAGGTGGTTTAACGTGCCAAAAATGTGCTTAAATACTAGTATTTTTAAGTTGAAATCATACCTGTTGTGCGGCTGTTTGTGTAACAGTTCGCCAGTAACGGGAGTAACAACGGTTGAGTTCCATTCTCAGTACCCTCTCTTGAATGCGTTGCTTTCAACATAAGAACGAAAGCCGAGTGGTTAAAGGTTCATGATTCGAGCCTCGCTGAAAAACAACCTATTTTTGATGAATTAGAAATTCAACATGCCCAAATGAACTGGTATAGAACTAGTATAAAGCTGATGCACAGTCGGCCAATAGAGAGTTTGTAGTACAACGTTATGGGAAACAGATACAAGGTGAAGTGGTTAGTGGAAAAAAAACATGAAAAAAAAAACTGGAAAATTCCTGTGAGACATGGGGTTTCGCCGCAGCATCTAGATGGATAGCGTAGAATCGTGGATGTACGTAACCGTCAGACCTACTGAGATCTGTGCTAGATAGCAGTAAGGCCATCAATACAAGATTAGTATTAACATCTAATAGGGTATACTGACTACACACAACGTCAATAAGACCTATACTGGTCTATGAAGTCACTATTTTGGGGGCCGGTGCTAGACAAAGCTACTTGCAATACCCTCTGGACAACTTCATGAGACCAGCAACGTCATAAGGCTTAATAAAAATCAATCAAGGAAAAATTGCAGGAGAGTGCGCGTCGAAATATTAAACTCTACCCCATTATCGGGAAAGATATTCTACACTGGTTCAGTTTTCTCTTTCGACAACACTTTTTCAAGAAAAATCCCAGAGTGGATAAAAGATCTTCATCCATGGCTCAAAACTCGATGGCAAGGTGGTCTTGTTCATCGTCTTGTTGGACCACATCAACGTCTTCCAATTCAGACACGAATAAGTCATTAATCATGGCTCTGTAGCATTCCCCACTGTTACAGTCAAATTGCGACCTGCTATATTTTTAAAGAAATGTTGGCCACTGAAACGCTTTGCCCACAAAGTGCTACAAACAGTGACTTTTTGATGATGTAACTGCTTTTCAATAATAACAATTTTGTTTATTAACTCTCCCATTGAGCCAAAAGTTAGTACGTCGCTGAACAAAATTTTCTTGTGATATCGTGATCCGGGGGTATCTCGCTTTGGGTTCATTTATCGAGTATTCGACGCGTTTCATTGTCGTTCGGCTTTAATTCTTGCAAGAGTTGGATTTTGTAGGCATGCAAACCAAGGTCCTTTCGCAAAACCTTCCATAGAGATCCAATTGTTGCGTGCGATGGCAGATGTACACATTCACGTCATCTTCGATACTCGGCTCCACAGCAGCGATAGTGTCTTCGGTGTAAACTGTACGGCTTATTTGAAGATGCGCGTCATCCGCCAGATTGAATGTGGTGCAAAACTATCCATGGTTGCTCAAATCAGCAACTCTGCTGAGCCAGGGATATGTCGCCGAACCATTATTTTGATTATAAATTTGCACGATATGTAATCGATATTTCAGAGTAGGCTTGTTCCAGCCCCACTCCATCCCCACTTTTAAAAAAATAAATTTGTTGGACACTTGAAGTAAAAATCAGCACGGACACATATTACAACCTGAATTTGGCGCGGTAAAGTATATTCGGTGCACTCCGCCTCTAAATTGATAGTGTTTAATTGGTCTAAGAGAGTCACTTTTGCCAGGAAGCGTTTTCTCATAGCGCACTTCATGCTCTTTGCATGGAAAACGATGATTGCCACCATTTAGAGGCTGTGTTCAATTCTTTCTAATTATAAAATATTTTGAACTTAAATAGTCATGCACAAAATTATTATAATACTTTCAATACTTCGTAAATTTGCGCATTTCATTGTTTTTTTTTTTAATATAATATTTCTTTCTGCTGAAAGACTTCAAAGTCCGTGAATCCATTTATTTTCCAAATGAACAGCTTTTTTGTTCGAATTTCGGTTAATTGCTTGCGTACGTACTTATATATTTATATATGTGTACATGAATATAACTAATTTGTACTTTCCATGTGTATGTATGTACTCGTATGTATGTATTTTGTAGCATATCTATTAAGTGTAAACAAACGTTCAAAGTGTACTGACAGTGATTAATAACATAATGTTGGCTATAGCGGCGAAGGCGATAAATACTTATTTAATGTAAACATGGGTAGGTACATATGTATTTGTATATATATGTTTGGCTGAGTATGTAAATATACGAAACATATAACCTTTGTTTTAACTCCTGCCTTGCCTGACGGCGCAACCATAACGATAAAACACTGTTATTTTATGGTTGTGTTTTATTTGGAAAACAGAAAAAATACAAAATAAAATAAATAATTACTTATTTACACACACCTAGGCACGCATGTTATACTTACATGTATGCAGACATAGGTATGTGCTGCTTTGGCAAAATCAAAATTATAATTCATTCAAAAAAAAAATGTCCAAATGAGTGATTTTCATGATTATGTACCAACAATAAAAATCATTTAATTTGCTCCTCACTACTTGCAGAGCGAGCGTGGCTGTGTGTGTGTTTATTGGTGTGCCAGTGTGTGTGTGAACATGGTGGCACCAGTGTATTTGAGCTTTAATTTTGCGTCTCTCACGGCTGGTTGATTAAATTGTTTTCCTGGCAGTTGACAGCTTTTGTTGTTATTATTATTATTAACGGTATATACAAATTTCGTTTAGTGAACAGCCACTTAATAAAAGGTGAAAAGTGAGTGTCATTATTTCATTGTTATTATTATTCACTGTGCCTTACAGTTACTTTGTTGTTATTATTGTTATTGTTGTTGTTAATATATATACAGAAAATTACCCGCAACTGGCAAGCTGTCTGTTTGTTTGTCCTGTCTGTCTGTCGACCTGCCATTTTTGTTAGGCAAACACTTAATTTGTCTTCTCTTCAAAAGACTTCTTCATTCGTAGCCTTTTGCAGCGCCAATGAATTATTTTCGAAATAAATTAAATTAAATTAATTAATTTAAATAAAACTGCCGAAATATGTATCTCATAAAAGAGTTGAGTTTATTCATTTGAAATTACGCATCGCACTTGTTTTGAATTTTCTTATTAAAGCTTTTAAAGCATTTCACTTAAAGCCCTAAGTAGCTTTCATTGAATTAGGAAAAGAGAACTCTTGAAGATTTTCCATTAATTATTGAGTGGCATATTTGTTAAGAAATCTGCCAAAATATTTATGAATTTTGTAGTAATTTACAATAATTGAAATGGAAGCTGATATAAAATGATTTGAGTGCACTTATTGCTTTCAAATTATTAATGAACCTTGAAGAGAAGAATAGATTAATAACTTGCAGAATATACTTATTTTATTAGCAAGTGGTACTAGTATAATTGAAACAAATTCAGTTTAAATTATTTTACAACCAAAAAATGTTATTTGAAATTAACATATGTTTATAATGAAATATGTGAGCTTTTAAAGCTTAATCCAGAAATTTTGACTGCTAATGCTTATATATCACTGTTCACTTTTCAATTAATTCACAGTTTTTGCTTTCACATGGTGAAAAATAAAATTTTATTCTTTTATTGTGCATTTTTGCTTCTCTGTTGAGCTTTTCAGACATTCGATGGATCACAAATCTAACGCAAACTCTTTTTCTCTAGAGCTTTTTCAATTGCCTATTCAGTCTTAAGTAATATTTTTTCTGATATCCCCTTTAGTGTCGAACGCGAGACATTTTTATTAAATATAAATGCTTTCGGTATTGCAGAGTACAATTTGGTTCCTATCGATTGACATTCCATTTTTATACAAATATTATGATTTTTGATCAAAATATAAATTTAAATTGTTAAACTTTTAGACTTTTTACTAACAGCTTTAATTGTAGTCGGCTCAAATATGCCAATGAATTGTTGTTACACAATTTTTTCAAGCCCAAATCTGTCATTTGATGAGCTTTTATAGAGCTTTTTTATTAAAAATCTATTGATATATTTATAAATCTACCTAAAAGTTTATTTGGAAATAAAAAAAAGCTTTATATGACTGAATCGTCACAAAAGCGAGTAAAAAGCAAGCCTAAACATAGCTTAGAACATCAAAGCTTCAGGGATCTTTTTTAAAGTGCTAAATGAAAAATAAAATATATAAAGGATAATAATAAATATTATGTACATATGAAAATTAATTCTGATTCTTCTTTTGAGTTTCCGTATGTCTAAGCTTGTATCTTGGTTCAAAAGCTCTTTCTGCTCTTTAAAAAAGTAATGAAAATCACTATTTATTAAACCATTGTAAATTTTTAAGAGATGATTAGATAGCTCGAATAAAATTATGAATAAAAATATATGAGAAAAAATATTTAAAATTATTATTATTATTATTTTATTTTTTAAATTACGATTTTTGGACGTTTGCTTGTAAAACATATTATCAGAAAACATTAAAAATAGAAAAAATAAAAAAGTGAGCATGATTTAAATGCTCTGTTTCATATGTTGATGGATTATTTTTTTAAAAACATTTGTAACCTAATTTTAATGAAGATTTTTTTATTAATTAAATCCGAAATTTTTTTTGATATGAATTGAAATTTTGTTTTTAAATTCTTTGGGGAAATAATGTAATATTTATGTTTTTTGTTACGGATTTATGCTTTTAGAAAAATAAAATTAAAAAAATAAACATGACATTGATTCAAACAATTTAATGAGAACCAAAATTCCAAATTTATTTTTCGCTACAAAATAAACAAATACAAAGACATACAGATATGTATGTATGTATATACATAGGGAGTGTATGTAAACAAAACTGTGCGTAATTAATTTCGCTTCTATTGCTATAAACAGCTAGAAAAAAATTACAAATGATCTACTCTGGCCTTAACACAACACAGACAAACTGAGAAAATACTGAATGAAATACTATATATATAAGTATGTGCAAATAAAATAGACATATGTACAAACAAAATGCACATGCATAAATATTCCTGAGAAAGAGAAAGAAAACAGATATATTTTTTTTCCTTAAGCCAAACAACAGAAGAAGCGAAGAACAGAAATATGTAGAACAGCGGTATTATATATATGAGTAGAAAAAAACACATACGTGTACACCAATGATTAATAATTTCACCGAGAATTCATTTAGAACTGTGAGAAAAAATATTAATATAGAAAAGTAGTGATTATATATTTTCTTTTATTTTTATTTTTTCTTTTTCTGGAAAGACTGACCATATGCACGCTTTGTTTTATTTATTTGACGGAAAGTGTGTGCATGTATTCGAGAGTTGCCTAGAAGGTGGTTATGGGAAAATCAAAAAGAATGTGCCAAAATGTTTAGTAAATTAGTGATTGCGCATATACATTCATACATATAGCATATGTATGTTTGTGCGAATACTTATTAATATTTAATTGTAAGATGAAATGATTTGCCACGAGCTACACATATTTGAAGGCGCGAATTATGTGGTGGCTGTGGCGATTTTGCTGGCAATAAATTCGTTTATTGTTTTAATCGAATTGATATAAATAAAAACATGAGAGTATACTGTTAACTAATTAATTAGATTGTTTTTTTTTGCCTTGCCTTATTTTGATTGTATGCATTAGGGGAGGTGAAAAAATAAATAGCAAATAAAGTCAGCAGCAACAGCTGTATTTTTTAGCTTGCACAAAGAGCGAGGAAAGTTTCAACATATAATTAATTTTAGAAAGAAATTTTCCAGTTTCCAGCTAATAAATTATCCATTATTTGGTTGTTCATGAAATTTATACATAATTGAAAAAAATAAACAAACAAATAAAAAAAATTAAGAAGTTTCAAAATAATAATAAATAAAATAAAATAAAATAAAATAAAATAAAATAAAATAAAATAAAATTAAATAAAATAAAATAAAATAAAATAAAATAAAATAAAATAAAATAAAATGAATTAAAATAATATTAAATAAAATAAAACAAAATAAAATATAATAAAATAAAATAAAATAAAATAAAATAAAATAAAATAAAATAAAATAAAATAAAATAAAATAAAATAAAATAAAATAAAATAAAATAAAATAAATTAAAATAAAATAAAATAAAATAAAATAAAATAAAATAAAATAAAATTAAATTAAATAAAATTAAATAAAATTAAATAAAATTAAATAAAATAAAATAAAATAAAATAAAATAAAATAAAATAAAACAAAATTAAATAAAATAAAATAAAATATTTTATATTATTAAATAAAATAAATAATGTGTAAAATTAAAAAAAAAGCAAAACAACAAATTAAAAAAAACTTATACTTTTTCAGCCTTTTCATTATTATTTTATTTATTTCCTTCTACTAAATCGCATCTGTCATCATTTAATATGTTACTCATACGCTCCGTTGGCCATGACTTACATACACTTGCAAGGTAGTTTTAGAGCGTGCAAATGAGCTGGTATTTTTTTAATCTGTGAAAATATTTACAGCACGTATATAAAGCTCAGAAAAAAAATGAACTAACATAGTTGCTGGCATGCTTGTTCTTCTTAGCAAGCCAAGCTGACAAGCCTTCTCTTCATGTACATATGTATTTATGTATGTATGTACATATGTTTCTCTGTCCACATCTGACCTGCCGGCATGGCATGGCACTGCAGCCAAGCATCAAAAGCTGCATCAGCAACAAAAGTTAATCAGTTTTATTCAGGTGTCAGGGCAATTTAAGGCGCTTTGTGAGATCATGGAACTCATACAAGCATATGTACATACATACATACATATATACATGCATAAGAAACTGTTTTAATATTTCCCAGCGACCACTGTGGAATTTTGAATATTTTAAATGATGAACATTTTTTGCTCAGGATTTGAATAAGAGTTAGTGAAACTAAAAATGAGTGTAGAAAGTGCAAGTTAATGAGTCTTAAACTCACGCGGATAGACTAAGCTTTGCTATTTTTTTTTATAGTGTAATATATATTATATTTGAATTGTGGAAATAATTCCTAGAGAGTCTTTTATGCATATTTTGTTGGCAGATATTCACCTTCTGCAAGTTCAATGTTAAGTGTGCCTTTGCACAGTTGCTCACTTGGCACAAAGCCCAGTTGCAATTTAATGCCATTGGCTACTCGAATATTACGGTAAATGAGCTGAGAAAAACAGTGCTTTAAATTAAACAGAAATATTGATTTACTGAACAAAATTTTGCATGCAGTTTTGTGTATATACATATGTAAAAAATATATATTTTTAGAGGTTTTTCTTGGTTCAGCCTTAAACAAGTTCAGGGCTTTGACTTATTGCTAATTTTATTGTGTTAGACTTTTCAGACATGTACATATTTCAGTACATACATGTGTATATATTCAAAATTATTAAGCCATTGAGTTAACAACGATGACTTTTCATACAAAATATTATTTTTTTAATTTTATTTTTTTTCAAAATATTAATAATTTTTCAATATGATTTTTAATTAAAATTTGCTCAGAAAATATACAAACACTTAAAAAAATAGGCTAAATGCAACTCATATCAGTATTAAAAATTATATGCCAATTTGTTGGATTATATTAAATATCTTTTGACATTGCAGTTACTTATACGCCCCGCCGAACAACTGTGATATAAGGTTTCGAACATTTTTAGTAAAAATTTTGTATAATAATTAAACATTAATAAGGAAATGAAAAATAACAGATTTTCAATAAAAAAATTATAATAATTAAAGAATTTACAAAAAATATATGAAAATTATTGTAAAAAATATTTCGATGAAATTTAAAAAAAGTGAATTCATGCCACATTTGTTTTGGTTAGCATAAGAATTTAAAATAAAAGTGAGAATAAATATATAAAAAAATGATAAGAAGTTAATTGGAAATTAAATTTTGTGAATAAAAATTTTAAACACATGAAAAGCAAATTGAGAAAATAATGTAAAAAAAGAAAAAAGTTAAAATCAAAATTTATATATAATTCACCTTAATTTTTCAATTTGAGCACACCAAAAATGGTGGATTTTCCATAAACACTCGATTTAAATTTATATTTAACGTAAATTTTCTGTAAAAATGTTTTATCTTTATATCTTTTCAATAAGAATAAGCTATAATTGAAGATTTTTGTTTTCCAACTTCTCAAGATCCATAAAGCTCTTTATTTCATCAACGAAAAAGATGAAAGCGGCTAAAAGGTCATACTGTAATCTTCTAATATTGACAACATTTTGAGAAGATTATCCAATCATACTCACAAATAACGTACGTACGTATTGTACCCAACATATTTATGCAGAATTATAGCTAGAAAATATATATTTTTGTTAGCTTTGATGGCTGCTAAGATGAGGGTAGGCAGCGAAAAAAGTGTGCAACTGCCTATATAAATACATTTAAATATGTATTTGTAAGTATTCGACCATTTTATAAATATTTGTATATATGTAACACAGAGTATTCTACAGCCTTTCCTTATTTCTTTTCATTCGTTGCGCCCTTGTTACAAATAAGCTGCCTAAGTATTTTTTTTTTGCTTTTGCCTTGCAAAGCCGCTTTTTGACAGCGAAATCTTTAAAAATCCTTAACGATTTGCAGCTGAAATTTTCGGACGGCACTTTTACTTTGTTCTATTATTCTTATTCATATCACTTTTTGTGCGCCATCACCACCGTTGCTGTTGGTTACACGGACCTTGCAGAAGAGAAAGGAAAACGGTTGTGTGAATATTTACAAATATATATAAAAATAAAATTTCAAGTCTAACATTATTTTTTATTTAATACGAGTATATATTTTTAACTCCCAGATTCTTCCGATCAAATTTTTTTTTTCAAAATATTGTATATGCCTAAGTATTTATTTTTTATTGTTTATTATAAAGCACGCAATGAATATAGTATTTGTAATAAAATTTGATTTGTATTTGAATTTTCACAGTAGTATTTTATTGAATTATTTTTCTACTTTTTTCGAGGAAGTTGAGGCAATTAAAAATTATTATGTTTATTTGCTGCTAAAAATTTATATGGAGTTTTTCTTTTCAATGAGTGAATGGTTTTACGATTTCTTTTGCTCTTAATGCCGCTATTCATGTTTATGTGAGCAGACGTTTTAAATAAACAAAAATTTTAATTTTGAATAAAAATAGTTTTCTTTTCTAATTGGGAATTTAATATGTATGCTTATTATTTCTAAATTAATTATTATTACTTTTCAATATTTAATTTTCTAATACTAATGTTTTGTTGGTTTTGAAATTATTTTATATTTATTCTTAAAAATTGAATCTTTTTACCCAGAATAGATTATTTTGTAAGCACTTAGCACAATTTTTTTTAAGGAGACTACTTTTGGTACATTTTCGCTTGTGAGAAACATCTAAAAGGTCTCTCTGAAGCGCTCAACAATAGTCTGCCGTCATTAAGACGCTTTATTTTCTTTGAAATTTTTTGAAGCGCAATGGATCCGAAGCAAGATTTTTCAAATTTTATCAATTCTTGTAAGGCAAAAGGAGTCTTTAAGTTGTGCTATGGAGTTTAATGACACATACAGTACCAAACTACTCTTTACTTCACTTGTTAGGCCTCTTTTGTAACTTGTCTCAATTGTATGGAATCCACACTATCAGTTGTGTTGTGATAATTGAAAGCACTTCCTACTATTCGCGTAAAGAAATTTACACTGGGATGCGCATAAGAATCTCGCTTCTTAAGAAAGGCGCTTACGGTTTATTAATCTGACCATTCCTACACGTACTTAGCGAGCTTAACTTTACCGCCTCTTTATGATCAGCTAGGTTCTAGAGACCCCTTTTATTGTGTTCATACAGAATAAAATTTAAAATGCACGTTCCTTTTAGATATTTGCACAACGATTTGAATACTCTCTCCATACCCTCTCCGCCAGCATAGAGTCCTCGGACTCTCCTTTCTGAATCGAAATCTTCTTACTATGAGCTTCGAATAAATAAGTAAATCCTTTCTCTTCTTTCTATATAATTTATAGCAGCTGATTACTTTCCGCGATCGGTTTCACGGACTGTCACTGGTTTTTTGGTCACCGGTCTTTTGTAATTTTCGATTATCCTACAGGTGGGCTCTTCGGTCGGTTGGTTGGGGGTTGGGAAATGCGTGTTTCGTCATCGAAAAGCTTGTTTTGCTTTTGAGGCAATATTCCCTAATTGTTTTGGGTCCGTCTAGTTTAATGATGTTTTCATTCTCTACTGTCTTATAAACACAAAATGCAATGTGATTTATAAAGCCCAAATTGTTGTTCGTACAACCAAGCGCATATAAAGAAATTAAACTGGAAAATCACTAGTAAACATTAGTAAACTCTTTTCTATTGGCTCACTATTCATTTCACCTTTTCCTCTTATTCTTTTAGGACATCAAAATTTCTATTCACTTTATTTCATATTTCATTTTACACAGAAGTTTAATTTAATTTGAAGCAAAAAAGCATTGCTGTACAATAAATAAATTTTCGTTTGCCTTTGATATGCTTCACTTTGTACTGTTTTTCGTTTTTTTCTGTTTTTTTTTTCTTCACCTAACGTCCGATCGATCCTTTTCCCATTTGCCACTCCCAGTAGTCTCATCCTCAACTCTCTCGCCTTTGACTTTTGGAAGGGATTGGGGGAAGATTCTTTCTCATAAATGTGAGCACGTTTTTCTTCTTTTAAATAAACAGTAAAATAACTAAACACACAAAGCTGCTGTTGCTGATATGCACAGTGTTGGCAAGGAGCAGTTGTTGATGTTGCTGACTGGTAGCGCTGGTGCTGTCGCTGATGTTAATGCTGATGCTCGTGTAGACAAGAGTACTTTGTTGTTTGTAAATGGTTTCTATTACTCTTCTACGCTTTTCTGTGTTTAACGTTTCTCGCAGAGTATATACGAGTATGTACGTATTGTATGTATGCTTTTTTAGGAAATTTGTTGATTTTTTCAGCTGTGTCAGTGCAGTGTGACGCTACTGGAGTTTCGTTTGCTAAGCAACTCTGCCAAATTTGTAAATTTAGTGTTGAATTTTCATAATATTAAAGCGTGAAAATACACAAAGTCATACTTGAATATGTAAATGCAGACATTTGGTGGGGAAAATTCGCTTAAAGTTGTGAATTTAGTTCTACTAAGAATACTGCTAACTCTTTTAGAAGCTTTAAATAAATAAAAAGGATTGTAAGTACAGTATCTATGTAGAATATCACATTGATTTTTGTTACATAATTATTATTGCGCCAAAATGTAGGCTATAACAAATGACCTGACTTTCACACCAAATGTCGGCGACCACAGCAGTTTTCCGAGTGAATTTGTGACATGAAATAGAAAGCACGTCATAAAAATCATTCGGAGACGGCCTAGAATAAACTTTAGGCCCTCCATTTGTTTATTATATTGTTTATTAAATTTAAAATAGCTCAAATTAATTTATTTTGTATTATACGTTTTGGTTTTATATTTAGTATTTTATTTCCTCATAATTTATTATATTTTATTTCCCTTTTTTGTTCTAATTCAATGTTATGCTTTAAATAAATATTTTGAACACAAAAATAGATTTTTTTATTGAATTAATTTTGTTTAATATTAAATATTTTTCGAAAATTTTATTTCATAATAAAAAAAGTTATTTTGGGAACTGCAGTAACAAATTATACATCAAAATAAATCAGTACATTTTTTTTGCATTTACATATTCGTTTGAATATAAATTATTTCTACTGCTGCTTAGCGCAACAAACAATAATAAATATTTGGCGTGCATATGTATGTTACAAATTGTAGTACTAGACATTTGCTAAAGTAGTAGATAATGTATTTATGACAGTTGTTTATTAAAATAATATATACAAGAATTTTGCACGCAATTAATATGTCAATCAAATGTGCTGATATGCATACAAAGTTACACACCTATATTAACAAAGTGATGGGCATGCATGTAGAAGTATGGCGAGGGTTCAATAGGTTTGATGTTTCTTTTAGTAAACCCTCATTGTGTTAATTTATGAAAATCTATACATATGTTAATTATAATACAAATATTTATCACCACAACCCAACAGCCTTGAAACATTTCCTGCTGGTTGTATATGGTATACTTCTCGTAAATGTTAAACGTCAATTAGTTTATATGATAATTCATTTACGCTTCGATAACAATAAAAATTAAATAAACCCATATGTAAATACAATTGTCATTGGTATGTATGAGTATGTTCACATATTTATATGAATATTCGCATCAAAATTTACATTAAATAATTATAGGTATATTTTTACATTTATACAGAACTATGAAATATTTTCATTGTTTCCATTTTTTCCTTTTATTACTTTTCCCAAAATTGAAATAGTACACTTCGTTATTTTTCAGTTATTGCTTAAGTGCTCTTAAGCATCTTAGTTTATTTATACTTTGCTTAAAGCAGAGTAGTTTGTTAAAATGCACCCTTTATTTGCTTTATAATTAATGACAAGCGGACATTATGGTTCCTTATTATAAAATAATTACACATTTACAACAAATAAAAATACAATTTTTTTTTATTAAAAATAAAAATAGAAAAACAAAATTCGAATAAAAAGTTCAGCTTTTATTGGAATAACTAATAATTATTTAATTAATTTAATTTATTTTAATATAACTAGTGTAAATTTATTTTAATTATTTTACTCGGGTTTATTTTATTTAATTTAATTTAGTTTGTTTTAATTTTTTTATTTAATTTATTTTACATAACTTTATTTTTTTTAATTAAGTTTTACTTTTTTAATTTGTTTTATTGTTTTTAAATTTAATTTTATTTTATTGGTATTATTTTCTTTTTCTTTTTCTTTAATTAAATTAAACCCTGGGATGACATTCCTTTGCCAGGGTCCCTCTGAGTGTGTTTCTGACATGAAATAAAGGCTTCCGAACCGCAAATGGATTGTTATGAGGAGTTTTCATTTCATGTCAGAAAACCACGAAAGGAGAAAATTTATTTTTCTATAATTTTGGATGTTGGTCACAACAGGGCTCGATCCTTAGTCTTCAAAATGGCAGGCCGCTTAGCTAACAACTCGGCTTTTGCGGCCGCGTGCACATACTCGTATGAAATTAATACACATATGTATATGCTGATATGCATACTCATGTTATACCTATACGTGTATAATATGCACATATTATTTTCTTTCCCTATAAATTTACCAAAAACCCACTTTAGTATTATTGCCAAGAAATCATTACAAAAACAATTTGCAAGCGAGTATTGAATTTTCATTATTTTCGAAACTATTTTGGCAATCGCGTGCTTCGGACTCATTCATTAAATTGGCACAGTACAACAACAATTATAGTAACTAAACAGGAAAATGCCTACTTGTTAAGTGGTACAAGTTTGTAAGTGTGGAAAAAAGTAAGATAACAAGATTTCAAGTGCCGTATAAAAATAAGTAAATTACATATTTACAAACAGATATAAATATTTAGTTATGTACTATATACACGTGAAGAAAGTATGTATATAGGAAATGTAAACCGTTATGCCATTGCCTGAGAAGGCACATAAAATCTTTGTATAACTACCTTGAAAACATTTTGTCATAATGTTTCCTAGTTGGAAAAGTAAAAGTGAAAAGAAAAAGTCTATATAAAATATACATTCCTATCGTTATTCAAAAGAAATGAATTAGAGAAGTGAATGTACGCCTCTCTGCCCGCCTCAAAAAGCAGTAGTGTAAGTTTCATCAATAAGTAATTCATTGCACGTGTATCAGGTATTGCTTTTCGGGGTGCTGCTACTTTGGTGGGTTTAAGCAATAATAATCATGTTTATTTTATTCGATTTCATTATTTTTCTAAACCCATGTGGAGCTATTTTTATTGTTAGCATAAGTTTGGAAAATTTATTTTGGCTTTTATTATGAAATTTACGGTAATTTCTTTTTCTCTCGTAATCGAATATTATGACATTGTTTGATTATTGGCTCTTGTATGGCAAACAGCTCTGGTCTGCCAAAAGTTATTCGATAATATGCCTAGAAAGATCGCTCTGTATTTGGCAAGATGGAGAGTAAATTTGCAAAGAGCGGTTCCTCCGTTTCACCATATTCACCATTAAGGGTTAAAGTCACTGTAGAAGGTTGAAAAATAAACTAATATTTAAAAATTTAATGTAGGAATATAGGAAAACGAATAAAATTTCTATTAAATAATTTCAATATACATATATTGAAATATAAAAAAATATTCTTTAATTATTTTGTTACAAAATGGGGGTGATAAAGTCCATTATTTAATCCATGGTTTTTTGAAAGGCGTCCACGGGAGGACCGATTTCTTCTAAAGGTTTATGATCTACAAACTATGGTCTTTGGAAGTACGTACGGATTTACTTTTTAACTAGTTCTTGTGATTTTTGTCTAAGAACTAAAATACACACTAAATTATTAAAAAGAATTTTATATTTAATCGAAAAACGGCTACGTACTTCAAAAAAAAAAATGTATTTGTGTAGCTACCATCAAAATTTCAGATAAATCGATGGAATAGGGTCCGAATAATCTGTTCCCTCAGCTTGAAAAATGTGATTTTGAAAAAACGTGTTTAAAGTTTTCATTGTACTCAGCGCATGCTCTGATGGGCTACAGAAAAATAAAAAATTCAGCTATTGGAAATATTTTTTTCACTTTAAAACCAATTGCATATCATTTCTAGGACTCAAAAGTATCCTGTGAGCAAAAAAAAAAATAAAACATTCCGTTTTCCAAAATCCTAAACTGTCTTTACGCCTTAAGAGATGTTGGATACTATTCTTGTTACCAGCAAATTGCACCCACGATGGCTTTTCGTCTCAGTACCTTACAGTGAGCAGGGAGGAATGGGATACAAAGATTATAGATAGATTTCGGAAGGGCTTTATTTTTGCAAAAAGAGGTGGAAATAATTTTTTTCAAAAGGTGTTTACTTCTACTTACCTGTGAAAATTCTACTCTTCGTATAAGTTGATTAAATTTCTCGTCTTTGGCTATAGAGAACTAAACAATAGATGAAATTATAAATAATCGCTTTGTATGTTATTTTCTTTTATTTTTTTTAAATTTTAATACTTTTTAATTTTTTCTATTTTTAGTTTTATTTTGTATTTTATTTTGATTATTTTTTTTCATTTTTCTCTTAAGCTTTTTTTTGTGTTTTTGTACTTATTTTTGTTTGTTTATCGGTTTTTTTTTTAATTTTACTTCCATTATAATTTTTAATTTCCAGTTCTAACTTTTAAAAATTTAATTTTTATTTTTAAATTGATGTTTATTTCATCATTATCCCTTTTTAGATGTTTTCAGTTTTATTTTCGTTTTTGATTTTACTTTTACTTTAAATATTGTTATTGTATTATTGTTTTTCAATTTTTATTTTGATTTTTCAGTTTCATTTTTGTTTAGCCTTTGTATTTATTTCTACCCTTTTCAAGTTTTCTTTAACTTTTATTTTAATTTAATTAATCTTACATTCTCTACTTCTTCGTTTGTCTAAGTTATTGAGATTATTTTTAGAGCTTTTGTTTAATAATTTTAGCGAAGTTTAACTCTTTTTTTCATGTTATTACATTTTCCATAATTACTTATGCTTTAAACATCCTTAAAGAATTTCCATTCATTATAACGCAACTCTACAGAGTGCAGTGAAACCTCCTTCATCTTTACATAGTATTCACTTTCAATTACTAAAAATAGCATTTGCTCATCACTCTGCTCTGCTCATTGCGAGACTTAATTTTCTTCGTTTTACCTTTTTTCTTACAGCACGTTTCATCTCTCTGTGAGTACAACCAGTCGGCCTCCTCGACTTCTGATACCAACCATCATGTCGACATCAACATCAGCCACCGCCGCAGCTGCATCCACTCAGATATTTCGTTCGTTGTCATCGGAGAGTCAGAAAAATGATTGGTCCAAGCGACTGTCGTTGCGTGGCATGCGACGCGGTGGCAGCGCTGGCAGCAGTAATGCCAGTAAAGAGGTAAGGACTTATGTGGAGTGCCGTATAATTGGAAGAGGTGTAGAGAGAGACGAATCGTGGTAGAGACCTCTTCCATTGCAGTTGCAATATGTTTGGCGAGCTTGTCAATTCCTTCTGCCACTTGACACCAACGTTCGCGTTTGCTTTTATCTCACTTCTTGACTTATGGCATTGGGAGAGCCAAACAAGCAAGCGTGTTCATGTCTCAGTTTGTATGTGTGTATATACCGAATGACCTTGTCAGTAAATAATGTTGATATGCCACTCTTATTGCAATAACAGCTTTGTGAAAATGGAATTTTGCAGTGAATTTACTTTGATTTTTTTTTTTTGAATTTGTTTCCTTAAATTTTTTCTTTCTTAGGAACCACCGAAACATAAGCATAAATTCTTTAATCGCTCCTCCTCTTTGAAGCATGCCACTAGCGCCTCAAAAGGCACATTGGAGCTACAAACTCCCTCCCAAACACAATCACCACATCAACAATTATCACAACAGAACTCAGTCGCAACGCCGAAAAAGTCCAATTGGGAGGTGATCGAACATTTCAATACGAGCAGCACGAAGGGTGGCAAGGCGGTGGTGAGCAGCAGTTTAATTGCGGTAAGTAGGTTAATGGCTACATATCTACATATAAAAGTCTATGTTTATACACTTGTGGGTTATAGTTGTGGAAAGATACTGCAGTTTGTGTAAAAATTCGCGTGGGAGGAGCAACTTTCGCCACTTGTGTTGAGTGAAATTTTCTTTAATGTTTGAAATTTGTATGCATTTTTATTTGGACTTAGCAAGTTTTAGTTTCTGTAATCATAGACAACAACAATTGAGAATGATATAAATGAAATTAGCAAGTTTCGTGTATTTTTTGGGGCTTTCAAAAATAAGTCTTGGAAAAGTATACGACTTTTTTAAAGGAAATTTCAGAATTTTCAATTCAGATGACCTATGAAATGGCATTGATCGGAGTGAAATCTTTAATTAATAGTATGAAGGGAAAAATTTATTTTTTTCTTGGCTAGGTTAAGTTCGCTTAGGTTAGGTTGGTTTATATTAGAATAAGTGCGATTAGGTTAGCTTATATATATATTTATATATATAAATAATTGGCGCTTTGTAACCGCTTAAGCGTTTATCGGCCAAGCTCCTCCTCCAATTTGTGGTTTTGCGTCTTGATGTTTTTCCAACAAATGGAGGGACCTACACTTTATACTAAGCCACCTCCGAACGGCTGATGGTTTTTTTACGAGGAGCCTTTATTTTATGTTCGAAATACCTACACTCGGAGGGGTGGACATTCCCTGCCTTTCTATAACTTTTGGATGTTGGTGGCACCGGGATTTGAACCCGAGCCTTCCTAATGTCAGTACGCAATGCTAACCACCAATAAGGTTAGCTTAAGTTAAGGCTAAGTTAGGTTGAATTGGGTTAATTAGAATGAGGTAGATTTGGTTAGGTTAAGTTGGATTAAGCTACTTAGGTTTATTAAGATTAAGTTGGGCCGAGTTTGGTCAGGTAAAGCAGTAGTGGTTGCTTTGGAATGGAACAGAATGGCTGTAAATTCATTAATCCTAAAAAACAATCCCTATATCTTTATGTTTTTCTTGTTACATTGTGATAAACTCAATATCTAACCCCAAGCCTGACCTCAAATCTCGTTTATCTCCAATCTCACAAGTCATTTATAATCTCCGTTCTGTTTATATGAGACAAGCGATTGGGATATTAAAACATAAGATAATAAGGGCTTGAGAGTTTTTGTCAGCTTGCAGGTAAATGCAAGTTCGCATCTAGTTAAATGGAAATGACAATTTCGGGGCCCTTGAACCATGAGAAACTGGTTTTGTATGAGAAAATACAAAGTTTAAAAGTGGATAGTCTGCCTCTTTGAGGTCATACTATTTTCTAACTATGCACTTTTTTATGCTCTGTAGAAAGCTGCATCAGTTCAGCATCCTTTTGAGTTTTCTCTGAATTTACTCTGATTATTAAAGACAGTTCACAAAAAGCTGATTAACTCTACTAATCTCTCCGAAAAAGGAGAAAAATAACAATTTATGACTCCATCCCACCGCAGGTTGATCGAAAATATAAAGAGTTTTGACTGCAAATTGTCTAAACTTGTTGAGCAAATTTCAAGTTTTGTTTATTTTACAACAAAAAAACATATTTTCACACCCACATGCTGACATTTTCTGCAGTTCATGTAAGTTGTGTGAAACTTTTATAAGTTTTGGTAGACAATTCCCAAGGTCATAACCAAGTAACGACAACGGGGTGCGGGGAGTGAAGTTAAGTGCGTGTGGGAGAGATTATACCCAACAGCTACTACTATTGCATACATAGATAAATGTGTGTGTGAAAATGGCAGTAAACATTTATGTTTATCAAATGACAGTGGGTGTAACGAACGATGAGAATATTATATGAAAATTGAAATGACTTTTATTAAATTTTAATGGCAGCAATTTGTGAAAACTTCTGAGGCCAGTGAAAATTTTAGGAAAAAACTTGTTGAAAACTATTAACTAAACTGATTATTAAGCTGTGCAACTTGTAGGTTATATTGAGTTAATTAATATAGCATTTGTAGATGTGAAGGACCTAAAAGGTTCCTTTTATTACGAGTGTAATAATAAATACTTTTTCTGCCTTCTGATTTAGCTAAATGTGAGAAATTTTTGAATTTATTTGTTTAACTCTTCCATTTTTATTGCAGGTGTCTAAAAAACATTTATTTAGCTGGAAGCATATTTGTATAATATTATTTTATAATATATTTTTTAGTAATAATAAAATAATCGATGAGGAGATTGATGTAATTTCTACTTATTTTTTGTTGAATTTTTTTATTTATTTATTTTTTAAATTTTTAATTTCAGTGAATTTTTTTGAGCACTGAAAATAAATTAAAGCATTTCTTTTTCATAAATTATATGATAATGTGTAAAACTATTTTTGTGCAAATATTTAGTCATTTATCGTTTTGAAATCCAACATTTTTTCATATTTATCAGCGTTTAAATAATATTTTTAGAATTTTGTTTTAATTTACTTTTTCTTTTTATGGAAAAATATACACATGTTTGTATTTATGTAGATATATGTTTTGAATAAATGCAAATATTTTTCTAACATAAATATTTTATTTTTTCCGTTGTTTCTTGTTTTTTAGGCTGGCATAACACGCTGCAACATAGATGAATCAATTGATTCCACCAATTCCAGCTCGACATGTCCGAGTCCCATGGTGTATCAACGTGATGAAGCACATTTGCTCCAACAAAGTAAGTGCCCTTACATAACTACACATTCCAAGCAATTAGATTAACAAGTGAAGCGCATGAAATATATTTCAATTATTATTTTTTTATATTTTTTGCTATAAACAATCGAAGTGAAGAGTGAAGGGAAATGTGAAAGAGTTGAAATAAAAATTATTCAAATATCTACGGATTTTTTTTTGCATATTTGTTTTTAGATTCATTTACATATTTGTGTTGAAAAAGCTCTAAATAAATTTTGTACCTAAATTTAAATTTTTTTACGTGTATCTTTTGGTGTGTATTCTCAATTGACTTGTCGAACAAAGCTCATATTCAGAGCGGAATTTTCAAAAGTTTAAATTATTTGTAGAATTATTTTAAGTTTTATCTTTAATCGGACATTGCATTGGCAGTCCATTGCCGGGAAAATGTCGAATAGGTTATTGGTCGCAGGTTATTACTTAACTTCTAGAAAAAGCGACCTTTAGTGTAGTGTTATAAGTTGTATATTTTAATTAATTTTATGTGGCGTTTTCGAATCTCTTTCGCTATCATAGCGAGACGAAACGCCTCTAAGGACTTAAGACTCCAACTATTCTAATTTTTGTAGCAGAAAAAATGATACTATTCATATTTGTTAAATTTATATTTTAAACAAGTTTTTTATAAATTTCAATTCTGTGAATTTTTCGTCTCAAAATTAACTTTATCATTCGCTTGAAATTGTCTTTTCCTTCATACCTTGAACCAGAAAGCGACGCAATGTTTGCATAAAAGGAAAACATACTGTCGCACCTGCACTGAAACACACACACATATTTATACATATGCATGTATGTACATTTAGTTGTACAAGTAAATTTCGTAGCTTCTAGGAAAATTTGTCTGCTATGCACGCATGCGTATCCGAAAAGGATGTGTTTCTTTTAACCAACTACTAATTCAGTGACATGAAAGCAGACAGGAGAACTCATTTTACAACAATATGCCATTGTTCATGCATGCATACTCGTATATCCTTATTGTTGTTAGCAGAGCTGTGGCATTATTCACTTACACAAGATGAATATAAAGATAATATGATATAATAATATTTTATATGAAATTTGTATGCAAAACTATTTTCAAAAATTCCTCCCGAAAAATATGCACACATGTGTGACTCTTATCCTTATTATGTATTTGTAGAGAATTTTACTTTCCGATGAATTTTAGTTTTTATCCTTTTTCTTGCTTTAAGGGCAAATTTAGTCAGTATTTTTTTGATTGAATTCCAATAAATCATATTTTTACCACAATATATGCAGTGTTGTTGTATGATATGATTTGTAGTGATTAGTTTTAGTCTTTAATGAAAAATTAAAAATACTTGTGAGTATATAGAAAATAGGTTTAACATAAAGTTTATTAGTCCTTGCAAGGATATTTGCATGCAGCTACGATAATGCTCATGTGCACAACTAATGTATATCGAGCATTTTATAGCAGCTTTGATCAGCTCATGCTTGCCATAAATTTGCAGTATATTCATAGGCAAAGCAACGATTTTAATTTTAAAGTGCTTTTGAGCCGTTCACCAGTCTTGGGATATTTTATGGAAAATGATGCATATCAATATTAGTTTATATGTATGCACGAGTATTGTTGCGGCGGGGTATCGGGAATCGTACAAGCTACAAGCAAAAATATACATATACATTTATACACACATATCTTTACATCTAATCCTTTTCGTGCTATTCTCTGCTCTAGTTGCCAAAATTTACACGTACTACATTGCCTTGAGTATTGTGCTTTTGTATATACCAGATACGAGTATGTGTGTGTATTTGTAATGCAAAAATCTCTATGCACTACAACCTACTAGGTTTATACTATGTACATATGTATATATGTAGGTTATCGTATTTCGAAATGCGCTTTCACTTTGCATTTACTTGGATTATTGTTTGGGAAGAGTATCAGTTTTCCATGTGGATTAGTGTTGATTTCCTTAGAACTTTGTAGAAATTTTTTTTTGTTTTGTGTGCAGGCCTAGCGGTGAAGTTTCCAAGCTGGTCAGAAAAGAGCTAGTTTGCCGCTTAAGTTTTTGATTGGCTTTGCTCTAGTCCCAAAAATATTTGAAGAGTGTCTTATTGATGGCTTTTAATTTTTTGTTTTTTCGAGTGCTCATATTTAAAATGACGGAGTATAAGAAAAGTAATAAAAACAAGTTATTTAATATTATTTAATTTTAATTTTATTATATTGAAAATGTATTAAATAAAAAAGTAAACATTTTTTGATATTATATTATATTAAATATCTATTATAGCCTGGGGAATAACAGAAATCCTACATTTTTTTAAATATTGTCTATTGACTATCAATTGTTTGTATGAAAAATAGACAGTTTTCTGACTCCTTGAGGTTACTAGTCATGTCCTTTTTTGGGATAGTTTGTAATTAGTATGTTTCAATACAGGGATAATGTGATGTGACTATGTATGTTTATATATTTGTACGTATGTGTTAAGAACATATTAAGGTAAAGGTCATTATAGCCAAAGGATATTTTGCATAGTACAAAGAGTAATGAATGTTTTATTTATGGAATTTTACGACGATCTGTTAAGAGAATTAATTCCGAAGACACTTCAGCATTTAATCCAATTAATACGTGAAAATTGTTGAAGCAGCTTCGAAATATTTTTGAAACTCCATGTATATCGCAAAGAAATTGAGAGGTACAATGAAGGGAAGATTCGCTTCACACGTTTAATTTTTCTCATAGGATTTTAGTAAAATAGTTAAAAAAAAATGAACTGCGAAATTTTCGGATGGTTTGGTGCTTTTGAAAAATTATGAGGTTCGAACCTATGAGGCAACGAACCACTTTCACTATGGCATATATTGGAAAAGACAAAAGGAGAGAGAGTTACGTTCGTACATCTAATACACTGTACAATGCCTATTCTCAGATTCCCTTTTACGCGAATCGTCTCGATTACACAGGCTCTTCCTCTGCTTCTTAGTTCTACCTATGATCTGAATTCAGCTTTATATATTTAATTTTGTACTACCCTGCGAATTGTACTGAATTTAGGATACACATTTTTCTTTCGTTTGGGTTAAGAAAGCAACACCGTCAATCGCGAAAATTCTGAAATTCCTTGATCTTATTTCCTGGTCATATCGGGCTATAAGCCTGCTGCACATAATCTGAGTACGCTGTCTAACGAATTGAGATGCACAACTTTCAGCCTCTCTTCAGGACACCAGGCGTCTTCGTGCTATTTTTGCGGATATTTTCACCCAATGCTCCAAAGGATCATAACGAAAACTAAGCGCCAGATTGCCTATTTCACTACTCTTTATGCACCAATTATGACGTTATGAATAATTTCTGCTACTATAAACTTATGCAACACAGAGGTGTACCCCGATTCACTTCACTTGTTACCTTTCTTACTACACTGGTGTCCTCACCAGTCATTATCCCCATTCTAGCGCCACCAGGAAATGACGTTACTTCTTTAGTAAGCAATTCAAATTGAATGCTTTCACTAGCATAACTTTTATCCTTGAGAAATTCCGTCGTTTCCTGCATCTTATCTTTCTTTCCTCACATTTGGACTTACCACCTCCACACACTGAGCAGATAAGCCTCTCGTTTGTTCGTTTTTCTAGGTATTATCCAAGCCTTTCTTCATAGGCCAAATACTCCAGCCGATAAACTTTCAAAAGAAATACTTGCAGGGTCTCATTGGGCATCTGGTCACGATTCTCCAGCTTCATCTGCAAGATTTGTCTTCTATGCTCGCTACCCGAACGTCTTTCCACGGGTCGCACTAATACGTCCCATCCATCTCATATTCCGTAATAGTCTGAAAAATTTCTGCGGCAGGTCCCTTCAATGCAATACTAAACTCACAAAGTTTGTACTATCTGTTAAGAGACCGTAGTCCAGATTTCTGATAGGACTATTAACATGGCATTACCTTCTAGCGTCTCTTGCGTTTAAGATAGGTCTGACTGCGGACAACAAGGGTAGGAAATGCAAGGAATGCATGGAGTCAGTGGAGCACGTAATCTGTGAGTGTCCTGCTTTCGGAAGACAAAGGCTAAGGACACTTGGCGCAGAAAGGCTCCAAGATCCTCATTCAGCAGTGACCAAGGGGCCAAAACGACTACTTAAGTTCGCGAAAAGAACAGCAAGGCTCTTCACACTAGAAGTACAATTCGAATATAGCAGCACAGCTGGGTTGTATGTAGTGTTCTTCGAAACACTATGGATGTATTTCGGCTATGTGAGGCCCACTGGGTCAGCCAGTTGTGGATACTTGAGGTTTTGGGTCGAAAGTCCATGAAATTTGGAATTTCCAAAATAGTAGTAAAACGACTAATTAGGAATCAAATTAATATTTTTAATCTTTAAAGAAAGCTTTGTTTGAATTTTTAAATCGCAATATCAAAAATCAAAGACATACACCATAAATGAGCCGCTTCCTTTGTCACCTCGTAGAAACCTAGTTTCAGAGCGGATGGTACACAGCCTCTTCATTAGGCTTTTCTTAAGCGGAAATCGGACCGTAATAGAAAATTAATGATTCATTTGCCCTTTGCCGGATTCAGTTTACTTATGCCATTTCTGAAACTGAAAACCTTTTGCTACTAAGGTACTAATAAAATTGAATATTTAGCCGAAGGTTTGGTGCTAACTAAACATAATTTTTCAAATTAATTATTTAATGTTCAAACTCCTCTTCACACAACGTCTTAAGGGTATACTTGATATTAATGTGACTATATATATTTGTATATAAATATAAGTATCTACTAACTGCTCGTTTTGAATTTTTCTAATTCATTTTCATATTTCTAACAATTTTCTTTGCTTTCGCTTTTCAGATTCCGAATCAATGGATGGTCGTAATACGGAAGTGGGCAGTAATGCGAATGGCACTGCCGGTGCAACGGGTGGTCTCAGTCCGACAATCTCATTTTGGTTTCGTCTGAATCGGGTTATTTTACGCCTCTGCACAACACATCAATTTAAAAATCTACAGGTAAAGCATTAGCGCACAAACGCATTAACATGCATACATAAATATATATGTATGTATAATATCTACCTACACATGTTTTTAGAGTGCGCACGAGTTCAACCCAAACCTAAAAACTATGTGCCATAGACTGAGAGTGTAGTTGGCTTAAAAATATGCAAATGTTGAATACAAATATACTTTGAAGTGGGGACTTACAGTTTGGTTAGGGTAAAAGTTGAAGTGATATTCAACCCCTCTCCTCTCAGTAATGTGTATGAAAATTGCCAGTTTGCAATTGAGCCTTAAATGAATTGCTGTTGAGTGTAGGTGTAGGTGTAGTGCTGACAAATTGGAAAATGAAAAAATATCTAAAAGAAGGAAATTTTCATTATAAAATTATTTAGAAACTTACGGCTTGAGATTTTCTTTTGAAAAAATAATTTTTATTATATTTTATTTCCTTTTATTTACTTTTGCTGTTTTCAATTTTATTTAATTTTATATAATTTAATTTATTTTTTTTAATGCTTATTATTTTTTTTATTAAATTTTACTTATATTTCATTCTATTAAAATTTATTCTGTTTTTTATTTATTTTATTATTATACTATTCTATATTATTAAATATATTTTATTTTAATTTATATATTTTTATTTTGTAATTCGTTTCATTTTATTTTATTTTTTAAATTTTATCATGCTATATTTTATTTTATTTTATTTTATTTTTATTCTTAACATTCTTCTTGTTTTACAATTTATTTATTCTTTTAATATACTATTTTATATTATTTTATTTTCTATTATATAGTTTTTAATCTTATTTTGTTTAATTAATTTAATTTAATTTCTTTTATTCTTTTTTTGCTTAATATATTTTATTTTAATTTCTAACATTTTGTTTTATTTCATTTAATTTAATTTTTTTATCTCATTTTATTTTTATTTTATTTTATGTAATTTTACGTAATTTTATTTCAATTTTGTTTATTTATTGTATGATTTTTCTTTATTATTTTAATAAATCTGTATTCACTCAAATTAATATTCATTCCAATTTGTATTCACAAGCATTTAAAATACGGCCCAACTTACCTACATGTGTCATATATGTACATTTGTATACATATGTTTGTGTGTAAACATATTCTAGGTGGGTAACGTTTCGCAAAACCAATTTCCGTTTAATTCACATCATATGTACTCGTATGTACGTATGATTCCACCTACGTAATTACATTTTGTTAATGTGTTCACAGCACGTGCTTCGGAAAAGGATAATAGGCTTCCACCGCAACATGTTTACTTTTGCGACCACAAATTTATATATTTATACGACATAAACTCTGTACGCTTATGTTTGTACTTGTAGTTGTTTTTTTTCGGCTTGAGTAGCTAACGGTGTACATTATAGATGTATACAGTTATACCATATATTAACGGTTTTACAGAAATAAGCACGGTGTCCTATCTGGTAAACTAACGGTAGCTGAAGTGGGTGTTAATGAGTACTCGATTATGTTATGTAAGCAAAGCTGGTTTCGCTTTGAGGGGAACTGCAAGAGAGTGGTGTTTAGGTAAGGTTAAATGAAAGGATAGAAATTAAAAAAAAAAAATTATGCCAATTAATATACTTTTTATAAAGTGATTCTTATACCATTATTAAAATTTTTGTTTTTATTAAACGGAAATAGGTAAAGTTAGTAAATGCGTTAAAATGCTGTAAGATGTGGAGTGTGAAGATTGGCAGTTATTTTGCAAAAACTAAATTTTTTAGATTACTATACTTCTACGGACCAGTTCGGAACTAGTACCGGACATTTCTTTGAATAGCGTGGTGACCTTTTGAATATATGTTGCGACAAAGTATTGCACAAATTCAAGTCGACGACTGGTAATATTTTTAAAGGTATCCTGAAGTAACCTACAAATGGCCTACCTCTGCCCGTCATGCTTCAAAACGAGAAAGACGTGAAAAGTGTATATCAAATGTGGTGGTGTCGTGCAGATGGCTTATTCCTATGTTAGCCAATTGTGTGAGACTAGGGTACATCTCCATGGCATGAAGGATATTCAAGGTGGTTTTCATTCCGAAGGCCGGGGGAAGTTCACATGTTCCTCTTACAAACTGTAAAGTATATTGTCTGATATTTCTGTTGTAATCCTTAGAAGGGCCGATTGACTTTTATATAAGGATTGTCTATCGAGGACGCAGCATAAATAACACAAAAGAACGCTTGCACGTGGACAACACTCTACTTATTATTGTTGAGGAAGCCCGTGTTTGCAAAGATTTTGCTTCAGAAGCTTTTCTCAATATTTCTACCAGGTGCACCATAATCATTGCTTCGTTAGACAGAATTGGATTCAGATGTATTTTAATACGTCTTGAGGTGCATAAATGTTGTAGCGCTCGTGGTCAAGAGTAAATTCCGAAATACTTTGTACGTGTATGATTTCATGCACGGAAGGCTTAATTAGGTAGACCTTAGTTAGGCAGCTACAATTTGTCTTACCATAACTCCCATCGTGACTGAATCCATCTTGTTCACCAAGAGATATCGTATCCCGGTAATGGTAGGACCGGGAAGTACCTAGGTCGATCCCAGGCAAGAAACTGTCCTTGAAGACAAACATCGTAAAGAGGAAAAGTTTTCTTTTTCCTTCATCCGGTAACCTGATACTGTTTCAAGGTCGCAACGTTCAACACTGGCTCTCATCAGCACTACTCCAACTCTCGTGCTTAACATCGAAAATTGCTGTAAGACTTAAAGAGTCTAGAGCATTTGTCATCTAAAGCGTGTAGTACTCCGCTGCTCTCGACGAACTTGAATTCATCCCCAGTTGCTTGGATTATTGTATCTCCACCATAATCCATTCACTCTAGCATTGGAGGAGACTAAGCCACTGGAGGAAAGTAGCCCTTAACTTCTTCACGGATAAACCGAAGACGGAATGTTCTGAAAGTGCAGTCTTCCAGATCATTGCAGTGTTTTTTAGGTGGAGGAAGCCACTATCAACGAAGCGGTGGGCACACTGCGTCGAAGTGTGTTTTTTGTGGGACAGCCTATCGGCTTTATGGCCTTGGGGTCACTCAGAGTGAGTTCCAAAATGTTGAACGGGTTTGTGTAATTTCGGTCTGTGACGTCGAAGGTTTTTAGAATCAAAATCATAATCGTATCGAATTACAGAAGAATAGCTGGAAACAAAGTGCTACGCTTATTATATGTCTATGAGGGATTCTCTTAGAACATTCACTTTCACTAAACCTAACCTACGGTATTTCTCTCTTCTCCCTTCTCTTCCATGCAAAACCAAATGAATTCGCAGAGCATCACTCTCTTCTCTGTCCGATTACAATTGAAAAACTCAGAAACTGAATTTACCGTTGCCGGAGTCAGAACCGTTACATTATTCAATGTTTCAACTGTCTACTATGTATTTGGTTAGCATTTCACTCCTGTTCTACCTTTTTTAGGTCACTATATACGTATTTTGCTTCTCTTCTTTCATTTATCCATACCCGCCCTTCCAAAGATTAGTCTACTGAAAATATGTCTATTCACGCTTCGATTTGCAAGCTACTTGAATGGCAAATATTTTGCCCAACAACCTAACTTCATTAGAAAAGTTTATCATAGACTTAGGGAGAGCGGAGGGGTGAGCAGTAGAGGAGCGACGACAAGCCGCAGGAATAGTTTTCCATGTTACTAATTCCGTTTTTTTTTTTGTTGGGAAAGCACAAACTTTTCCAGTTTACTTACTTACACAAGGCACAACC